>LOND01001355.1:1577-59362 GCA_014220965.1 Paragonimus kellicotti | reverse complement strand
ACCGTGGACTGGAGCAAGGGGGCTGTGCAAGTGGGGAGTTTAGCGGCGCGTACTTGGTTGCCGCTATCCTGTCGCTGTCCCGTGAGTGTTAAGGAGCCACACCTGGTTGACAACTTTTTGAGCTACAAGTCAATCACGGCATCCGTTGCAGTGAAGTAATGGGCTCCAAAGATCGTTTGCCTGGCTTCTGGGGGCACAACGAAACTATGCTTTACGATATGGCTGCCGATACGCACCCCACATTCTTTCACACCATCAATCAGTAAACTATGACCTCCAACTGTCCTGATCATCATGGATGTCGGTTCTATGTTTTGCTTTTCTGTGTGAGCAATCAACAAAATAGCCACCCCTGTTTCGACCAAGCACTGTTCTGTCTCTCTGACAACTTCAACTCTTGTATGTACGGCCTCCCTCTCAATTGCTCCCATTAATAGTTGACCCGTCCAACAAAAGGAACAATCATGAAACATTTTATTTTTAAACCTCTTAATCCGCCGGGTCGGGCAATCCTTCTACCAGTGTCCTTTTTCCCTACAGATGAAGCAGCCTCCTAATCGATCGTTCTTCCGTGGTGCTGTTCTCAAGGCAGCTAAATCCGCTGCGAGCTGTTCCATTGTCTTCTGCATTTCTTCCAGTGTCTTCTTGTCCGTATTACCGTTCGCATCCACTGTGGTCACGGAAATTACTCCCAAATCTCGCGTCACCTTCGCAAGCTCATCGAGGTCCATCCACCGGGCGACATGGGCAATACGGACTTGGTCGCCAACCGCCATCGGGAGACCTCCAATAAACTGCTCCGTTAACAACTGCGGTCGTGATTCTTGGTCCAATCCTGGCAGAACCCTGTCCAGCAAACTTTGCAAGGTGACAGCGAACACGAATGGATCCGCCCCTTGTCAAAGCCTGGCCGTCTTGAACCGCCGCATGGCCTCCTGGCGGTCGGTCGGGCTGTCAAACGCAGCCACCAGCGCCTCCTTTGCAGCGGCCCACTCCACCTTCATCCTGCGTCCAGCACCGCCTTCGCCTTGCCTTCACCAGCGTCCGCAGGGCATCCAGCTTTCCACGGTCGGTCTTGACTCGGACTACTTCGGCCACGTCCTCGAAGTCCTTCAGGAACGTCCAGATGTCTCCATCTTCGAACGGCTGCGGCCAGGGTATCTTCATCCTCACGTCCCTCACGGCACCAATTGTTGTGACCGCAAAGACTCTTGACCAGCAAATTCGTTTGTTGCAGGAACTCCCGTACAGGCCACGTTAAACATGGGACCACAAACGTGTACACCCATTTGCACGGCTGATGTGCGTCCACATACATTGGGTGACAGTACGTTGCCATTCGCCGTGGTGGCACTTCTGCCATAGCGCATACACACTATTCCAATAGTCACTTCTGGTCCGTCATCTTTCTGGCGTTGGGGCTTGCCTTTTGTTCCCGAATGTCGTTTGTGAGTAGTATACTACTCACAACGAAACTGCCTGTTATACAGCAGTATTATTTCCCGTATGCTACTATACGACTTGCTAGATCATGTGAGAGACTGGATATTGAGACTACGAAAACCTCAACCACAATGGCCCCAACAACCTGAGCTCAAACCCGCAGCCGTATGACCGGCAACCAGATTCGTTATAAGAGCCGTTAGAAGCCTGAGAAGACGAACCCAGATAATGTTGGGAATGCTGTTAACCGACATGAGGCTTCTTCTGAATGATCCTGATACAGTGTCAATCCTAACAGGTAACTTTAAATTCGGGTTTTCAGGTACTTGGAGCCGTTTATCATACGTTCACTACAAGACAACATTTGGTGTTCGGCGTTCTTCATTATGACCTTTATTTAGTTAGGTTCTTCAGGTAATTCCATCAAGCGACTTGGTCATAATCTGTGTGATAATGAATTGATCCACCTTTGCAGTGAACTGCAAGAAACTTTGAAGGGCGTATTGACTTGTCTGTTTGACCGCAACTTTCCATAACCGTAGCGACTGCAGTTGTCTAAAAATATATGACAAAGAACTGTATTCGTTCGCCTCTGGTCTCACCCGTAGAAGGCTTATTTTGCGTAAAGAACTCTCAAGAGGAATCGATCTTAGTTCAAGGTGGTAGCTGGAGCAGAAAAACTCATGACTGATGTGCACATTCTTCAACCACTAATGTTTCAGTTGTTCGGGAGTTTTTTCATGTTTGTTGCTTTTCGCAATCCGGGAATCATCACCTTTCAAAATATGAGAACTTGCCATATTTCAGAGAAATACGTTGATAGTGTTCCGCAAATTTCTGAAGCATCAGCTTTCTCAGTAGTTCTACACTTTCCTTTTGCTTAGGAGTTGCCCATTAAATTGAGTAAACTGTAACGTGGTCGGTTTCGTAAACTGCAATCAGTTTTGACAAGCAAGATAGTGAACAGACATTGATTAGGCGTGTGGCGTTCAGTTAATCCAGTTGTCCAAACAGCCCTCTTAAAGGTATCACTAGTGATATTTACAGCTTGTGAAACGTAACCCGTCCGTCTTGGAAATGACCGCTCCACTTATTCCAGCACCCGACTCAACTAGAAGTAACACCATGCTATATTGGTAATATAAAAGTCAGGTATGATCAGCAGTAGTAATGTATTGAAACAAACTAACGTACGGAGAAGACGAGCTTTGGCAAGCAGGAATATCTACACGATCGCACAGCATGCTGTACAACACCCATCTTGCAAGCACAAGTGGACCAAGGGTCAACTGACCAATCAGAAAGATCACACGACCCATTCTAATCAGACGCGGGTAAACGCAATGCTATGGGCACACTGGAGACTCTGAATAGTGAATCACGCAGACATGACCGTCGCAACTGTTGTTTGTGTGCAAACCAGATAGGCCACGGCACTGTTAAAAACGCCCCTTACCTTACTGCACTGGAGCTGTTCACTCATCTACCCAGGGGCGGTCGGCTCTGTCCCAAAGTTGTCTACGACGCTGTACCCTGCAACATCCATCAAGTAGTACCGGATCATGTCCCCGTGGTTTTTCGCCTGATATGTCCCTGAAGGGTCGAAAGACGATCTATCAGGTGAGACGCACACGGTTCCCTATATTCGATACTGTTTCAGAATTGGAAGCCGCAGACCGTTAACACGATGCGTGCATAAAGTAGACGGCGCTGACAGGGTGAAGCATGTACCCAATATGGATACTATACTGGCTACTTATACCTAAAGACGAGACCTACGTTAATCTAATCAGTTGAGTGAAGTGCAATATGTGGAGGTGTATACATACACCTTGCACATGTTGCCGGATCGGAAATTTGGGTTTGCGTGGCAATTTGGAAACAACCCACCACAGTTAAGCGATCTAAACAACTGATTAGATGCACTCTGAACATATTTCTTTTAGGGTTTAACCCATTAAAAATATATCTGCATGTTTTTGATGTACGCGAAGTGGATGACCGTAGATAGTTTAACATAATACCCCGCATCGCTGCTTCCAAATGTGTGAGTCACGTGATCAAACAACTAAATGTTTAGCTTGAGAGCACGTGATTCAGCCTGCTATCTACGAAATCGATATCAAAGACAAGGTGTTAACATCACTTGATCTAAGGGTATGGACGGTAGATCTAGAAAGTCACAGTTTCGGTCACTTATGCGCTGTCAATAAACACAAAATTCCATTTAGTGACCCATATAAGTCCCTCTCTTTGATGTTTGATAACTTTGCACTTGGAACAAAATGCAAAAGAACTGAAGGATAAAAAATCGTTATGAAGATATCACTCAAATGTTGATTACGACCCCTACCTTTATCGGAGACAAAAGAACTTGCTATGGGAATTGAGGGTTGACGGGGTAACTGGATTAGGCCAGCGGTATTAAAATTTCTTCAAATTGATATGGTTTCAGAGCACCGTCTATCAGTTGAGATAACTGGATGTAAGATGAGCATTAACAGAAAAATTCGGTGCTGGCAAACAAGTGTCCATTGACCAGTGTTCGCTACAGCTATTCCATTTAGCATATCAGAATTTTGAACGAGACGACCACCTATGTTTGACTAAGTAAGCAAGATGTTGAAATACTTAAATATGTGCTTGTAAGTTTGCATAGACAAAGTGATAGAAAGCCTGGCGGAAGTGACAACCAACATCAACCATATTAAAACAGGTTCGAGCCTGACCACCTCGAATGCAGACAGTGATCATCCAACCTACACTGAATACCATAAGAAACATACCTCCATATAATTAGTATAAAACCTAGCATAGCAATGGGTACAACATGAAACAAAGAGAAAAAGGATACGGCCAATATATAATAAATCCCCAATACAAGCACCACTGAATGCGAATCTGAGCAGTATCTGACAACGCCTCTAACCGTGTGTTCCGGATCCTTTGATCTCCGACCGAGGAGACCCGTCGGTACGACGGAGGCGGCCCTTAACGTTAATTGTCTCATGCTTCAGTGCAAAGTTGTCGTCTAGTCGCCAAGCTACTTGTACCAGGCAGCCCAGAGTTTCATAGACAGTGGTCGATGAGCCGACGGAGTCAATGATGAGGTCACGTTCGTTTTGAAGATAGATTGCTACCGTTGAAAACCCGTTGTTTGGAAGTTTCATTGATCACATGGCAACTTCCGTGCATGAATTATCACGCGCAAGCAGTAAGATAGGTAAACGACGAACGTCTCCAAGGCCTAAGTTAGCAACCACGTGATTGCGAGTGCATGGATGCAGAGCACATTGACTGTTCCGTGAAAATGTTCACGTTTTTCCGCGGCTGCAATTACCACATGCTAGCAGTTTGTGGCGTGAACACTGTAAACATGACTGGCGGCAGGGTGAATGTTCGGTGGATTATGAGCCGGCTTCTAAGTCTATGGAGTATAGGAGAGAGGTCAACTTGCATCAGTAAACTTTTGCCGACCAACAAAGGAGCCGTATACTTCGGAAAACAGATCTGATCAGTCACCACTCATAGCTCAGAAGACGGCACCTACACATACTCTCTTCCATAATTATAATGTTTGTGTATCAAACTAAATACATTATTAGTTAAATGTATTTGATACCGTGCTACATGCATTTAAACTGTGAGCTACCTAATAGACAAGGTTTACAACCGTAGAGATCTTGTGAAACATCTTTTCAGTGGTTCGCCCTCTTTATTCCAAGCGGCGCAGGCTTGACATCCAATCTGATAAACGGGTTATTAAAAAGAGTCTTGGAAAGATGAAGCCTTACTTGAACGAGAGGCAAATAAGTCTGAAAGGGACGGGACGCCAGCAACTTGGGAAGACTTAATTGATATACTCAGTTAAGCGAAAACATTGGTCATGTTCGGTTATTCACAAAATAATAACGTGCTGATTCGCGTTGATTAAAGCTATCAGAAATCGCCGGAGGATTCAGTTCAGAATGCAGAAAAATGACGCAAGGAACGCGGAAAGCTTGCGGAACGATATCAAAGACTTACGGAGCCATATCAGTCACCGTCTCGCTTATATAGTGCTATAGCCGAATACACTACACAAAGTTGGTTCGTCATTGAGCTACAACCCACGGATAGCGCCGCCAGGGTTCTTCTAATTTTTGTTCACACCTTACTTTAGTGCGTTGGAACTCTATTTTTGCCAACTATTCTGCAATAAGTCGACCCCACGTCGTTTATGAAGCTATGGGCACCCAGCAACATAATTCACATTATGTACACAACAAACGGAGATGATAGGTCACAAACGACTATCCGAGATCGACAAAAATTTAGCCAGTATATTGCAAATTGGAGAGGTTACATTAGAATCTATGAATATAAGAAAACGAAGAATAAAATTATCATCGAATAGTATGTACTGCATTGTGAATGGACATGACTCAAGGAAATAAACAAATATGGGTTGGTTAGTCTTTCTCCCGTATTCACAAGTATCCAGAAGAGTGAAGAGCTATACAAGGTACTGATAAAAAACGGGGAATAGAACATTCATAAAAGCTTAATCCGATCAATTTTTGGCAAACAGGTTGTAATCGATTTGCTTCCGTCAGCGATGGTGGGTGACGTGCGGCGAACATGAGCATCTGTCTCAGAATTGTCCGATGTAAACGAACGACTCATGAGGTGAACGGGCGCAGCCAAGGAGGAATGGTGTCCAAATCCGCTTCGTGGAATGGTGGAACCACGGGGCTCTTCAATTTGTTCGTAACAGTCGCCCGACTGAAAGCAGACAAGGTAACAGTAATTATGCCCAACAATGCACACAACACATCAAAAGAAACGTTGGTGTGATGGTGAGGTAAAAATCTTGTCCAACCGTACTAAAGCGGCCGGGTGTAATAAAATCCGGTGATCATTGAAAGAGGTCGGTAGCCCATCCGAATTCCAGACGCCTCCTAATCAAGTTTATCTCGAGTAAGCCCAAGAAAATCTAAGCATGAAAAAAAAGCCGGATCTTGGATAAGTTCGAATCAGTGACAAAAAGTACATGCGGCTACGCAGCTAGACCGGCGATAGATAGCACTTAAATAACAAAGGAAATAAAAGGTTGTGTAGAACATTATAAGTCTATTGGGTCATTCCCTTCGTTACGCGCTCAATCGTTTGACCCACAATCGAGGAAGAGAAGAGACGCGGCAACACTGTTTATTGAGAGAACGAGTCAAAATCAAGCCACAGAGGCTCTAAATTTATAGGATAAAGGGATTATCGTACACGGCCGACACGACGCGAAGCAAATCAAGTGAGACGATCACACAGGGCAGTTAGACGTAGAGTGGATCAAATGAAACGGTCATATATGGAAGTCAGGGCATTGGAACAGATCACATTACAGGGGGCATCAGAAAACAACGCGAGAAAACGGTCCAGATAGCGCACAGGCGTTCGACCACACGGTCGCAATTTGTTTGGCTTAGTGGAACTGTAACGTACAGACAAAACCAGCAAGCACGCACAGGTTGAATTTGAATTATGTGACGCAGCGTGCTGATGTCTTGTTGACGCCGTTTTAGTTTCCGTTTGTGTAATTCGTGCGCATGGCTTACTGGGCCTTTGGCTCATGCTTGTCCGTATTGTTTCCTTTTACAGGATTGTTGTTAGGACCCCTCCATCGGAAGAACGCTGTCCCTCGGTGTCTCCACCTTGCCCCAAAGTTGGTCCGTAAGTGTGACGGACAATCAGAGTAGTAACAGCCGGCTTGCATGTTACAGAGCCATACTATCACCCACGACCATACTATCCGAACTGGGCCGATCGATTGATATGGCGTAATGCGTCCTGACAGCTTCGTTAGGAGGAGATGCGCCTCCTAACAGTCACTTTAAAAGTATCGAAAATATCAAGCACCTATACTGGTGATAAACGCACAATTACGTCATAAAGTGAGAGGCAGAAGTATGTGTGAATTTGGCCTCAAAATGAATTCAACCAAGATGGTTGTAGAGATGACGTCGGTAATGCCATATAGACTGAAAAGGACAGTGAGATGACATTGCAAGATCCATGGCCGGAAAAACTTCGTCACATCCTCACAAGTGTTGTCTATAATGCAGCTTCGTTTGTGAACAATACAGCAAGTCTCGAACACACGGAAACAGAAGGGGGGGGATCTCAACGCCAAGGAGACCGGGAATTGAAAGCGACTAGTGG
Source organism: Paragonimus kellicotti (assembly GCA_014220965.1). Taxonomy (NCBI): domain Eukaryota; kingdom Metazoa; phylum Platyhelminthes; class Trematoda; order Plagiorchiida; family Troglotrematidae; genus Paragonimus; species Paragonimus kellicotti. The sequence goes on along the minus strand of LOND01001355.1, from coordinate 51,724 downwards.
AAACGTGTATAGGCGCCGTGCAGGGAGTATCACTAAAGAGAATGTCACTGCATTACTGTCAAGGATATAGATACCCATCAGCCGGATGAAAGAGTGTATGCACTTCTGATTGTGTACTCCCACATAGTTTGTGGCGGATATCCGGCAATAAATAATCTCCCCACACCAAATGCCATTTGGTCGTCACAACACAAGCCCATACAACAAACGGTCGGTATACCAATACGGACAAACCGATAGAACAATGAGGAAAGCCACAATATTAGAAGTCATAGTCACCACCACTGTCATGGTGACAACAATCCTATACACAATTGTTTATGAACAAATAACACTGGTTCCAACTTTCAGATAGCAACAGTCTTAGCAAAACGCAATGCTCGGCTGTGCGATGTCGAGTACAGAACACGGTCGCCAGATCACATAGGTGTTATGCCATTAGAATGTGACACACAATGTATGATACGGGTTCTCTATGTTTATGTATGGCTCTGACGTAGTACGTTTTATTACCTACTGCTTGGCCTATTTCGGGATGCACTCCATGACCTTGGTTTGTTATTGGCAATCAGTCTCACAATCACATCGATATTCGTAGGTAACACTGTAGCTAGATGAATAACTTCTTTATCAGGTTCTGCAAGAAGTTACGTACCGCAAGATTAGTTAATCCACATGCAATCTACGAGGCTTCACCAAGCGTTGTCTCAAAATAACTGCGACATTGACAGAACATCGAAACATGCACAACCAAATACGTTCTATAACGGACCAACTCAATTTGGCATATCGAATAAAGCTGTGCTGTTATGACCACGACTGATGTTCATGAAAAGTCACGTAAGCATATGATTGATGGGTATTTTCCTTAAGAGTAACCTAAACATACGACGAGCTTGATAACTTATCAATTGATTGCTGTCCGACACGAGGCTTCAATTTGTAGTTCAAAATTGTGCATCCCGCTTGAAAAGATAAACTAATTCGAGACTCAGGCACACAGAACAATTGCCTGGCCTACAACTTATATCCATTAAGAATAAAAGTGGGATAAAAGCGGAGCAGCCATATCAAGTTCGAACAACTGTTAGTCGATATAAGTATCTCCTTACAAAACTTCATGTCACCGCTCATAGATCCTACCATAAAATGAGCACGTTACTTCGAGATGAAGGTAAAAGTAAACTACAGATATGATCATAATGAAATGTGATTAATAAAGTAACATTTAAGTCTCTTAAATAGATCAAAACTCAGGATCCACGGTTACGGGGAATTAAGAAACATCACAAAATTGGAGATCTATGTCGATCTATTTTGTCTATGTGCAACTAGCCTTAGAAAAGTATCCAATGGCCTACAAAACTTCTGGAGCCAGTCCGGGGTAGAATTACTCAGTCCTGTTTGAAAGACAGTTTCGAACCTGTCAGGTTTATTTGAGACAACGAGCATCCAGGACAAACAGTCATGTTCGTTTAATGTACAATCGCTTTTCGCAAAAGCTTCGGATGAATGCATTGAATTTCTGCTATCCTACATGAAAGAACAGAAAATAAGAGCCGAGTTCATAAATTACATCGGAGGAACTTTTATTATTATACACCAAAAACGTAAGTTTTATCACTCAGGGTGCAGATTACCGAAATTTCGATGGGATAGCCACAAGCAACCAACAAGGTTTAATTCTTGTTCACATTTTGTAGCAAAAACTGGGGAAAAAGATCGTGAAGCGACTACCCTAGGGATAACATGTACTGAGATACCATTAAGGAGTTACGTTCGTTGGGGACCATACTAGGGTTGAATGACCACCCGGAGTCAACTAAATCTGAATGGCTCTCTGACACCCAAATTCAACCAGAAAAGACCCCTTAAAAACATGAAACTCATCTTTTTCCTTAGAAAGGCGATGGTGTGTGTTAACTAACTCAGCACTGTTTAGTTAGTTCCAATATTAGAATTTACCATATTGCATATATAGTTAACAAGAAATAATCACATGAAGTTGCAAACGTGCCACATACTGTACTTTAGGCGTCCTGTTTAGAAAATTTCCGGTACAACGCCATCTGGTAAGCCCAAGGTTACCTGCGAATACCGATGTGAGTGTGAGACTGATTGCCAATAATAAACCAAGGTCATGGAGTGCATCCCGAAATAGGCCAAGCAGTAGGTAATAAAACGTACTACGTCAGAGCCATACATAAACATAGAGAACCCGTATCGTCCATTGTGTGTCACAGTCTAACGGCACAACATCTATGTGATCTGGCGACCGTGTTCTGTACTCGACATCGCACAGCCGAGCACAGTGTTTTGCTGAGACGGTTGCCACTCGAAAGTTTAGACCAGTGCTAGTAGTTCAGAAACAGCTGGGTGTAGTGACGGTGACTGCGAAGTCTGACGTATTGGCATTCCTCGTTGTTTCATTTGCATGTCCACGTTGATATGTACACGGTTTGTCGTATACGCTCCTAACGATGTGACGTGAATTGTCCTGATATTAACTGTGCAGTGTCAGCCCGCTGTCTTCCCTATCCAAACTCAGGACGGGAAAAAATTGTCTCAAATTTCTTTTTAGTTCGATTACAGTTAGACACATTAAGACTTGAGAGTCCTTAGCGGGTGTGACGGCATTTGCATGGCGTATCCAGATAAGGATGCATGTGGTCTAACTACGGTCAGAGAAAAATAAGTTAGAAAATGTCCGAGATTTTGTCAGATAGACACGAATTTAGCTATTCGAAAGCGGAAGTGAAAACACAAGTTGTCCGAGAATCAAATTGCAGGCAGACTTTAACAGATTTACAACAAAAAATAAAGCTACTTTTAACTATGCAAACTGACTGGCCCAAATAATCATCGTCCATATGGCTTGCCAGTCGTCCAATTGATCAAACCAACAGTCAAAACCTACAACCAAGGTACAACAATGGGGTGACCAAACAGGACAACTTGAACCGATTCACAAGAAATTAGTTCCATGATAAACGTGGCAGGTCTGGTTTCACGGCTAACATGTAACCAGCCAGTGTAGACATCATGTCACTGCCCACAAATTTTCTCGTCATAATGACCAACAATTCCATTTATGAACACAGATTGATCCAGTGTTCAGTTCACCATGTCAACAGCAATGCACAAGTAATGCGAATTCAACAGTGGGGTATATCGGAAACCTGATGGAATGACGATGGGGCAGTTAACAACGAGCATTTTCATGGCAAATTGGGACGGCATCACACCAGTCACATTGGTGTTGTCAACGCCGCGCTGGTGATACGTTTGACTTTCTAACAAAATACCTGCTACTGGTTATTTATTTACCACTGCTACTTCTAGAACAGATAGATAACTATTTACATTTTCAAGATGCAAATCTAACGAAAACGAATCATTGTTCAGTCATGTAAACCGAGCAACCAACAAACTTCAATGATTTCGCAACGCTCTAGAAGAAATCAACTCATACCGGATGGCTCACCAGTGTGGCAATAAAAATTTACACTACAAATATCAACATCAGGTTACGATAAAAGGATTATCCCGACCGCTCTGTAGCACGGAAAATACTTATGCGATCTGATCAACACGATGGAGGCTATGCTCATCCTCCTATTAGTCAAGAGTGATGTCGTAGTAAAAGAGTCGAGCACTGGAATTAACAAAACCCCCGACGAACATTTCCAGAGTTAACAATAAATGGCCGGTTCAACATATTGTCTCCATTGACTATGAGTCTGAAAGACAAACTGTCTGTGTTTGAATAGCCCACGATCGTGCGTTGGTTCGCCAGGTGATGATTGGCGAAATATATGGATCAAAAGACTAAGCGTATGTCAGAACGGAGCATCATTAAGCGTGAGATCGAATAGGTTTGACTGGGTACACCTAGAGTATAGTCATTGTATACCATGTCAATATGTGTTACTGCGGCAACATTGGACAAAACTTTTAGTATAATCCATAAAGTTATGGTCGATCAGCGAAAACTGGCCGGATAACAAATATCAGCCTCCACTGAATCAGCAACTATTGGATTCCGCAATCTGAATCATTATTCACAAACTTAGTTGATACTAGCTCTGCAACCACAAAGCTCACGCCTGGTAGACTCCGTTCACACACAGTTTCAGTACTGACTTCACAAATCCGTGGGTAATCGTCTTTAGAGTTCCTTTATTTTCCATGATTATATGGCACTGACCAGCAGTATTCTACTTCACAGATTTTGTCCGGAAAATTATTTTAAAATCGTCGAAGGCGCAAAACTGTGTTGACCTGAAGAAAGATGGAACAACTATTCAATAGTTCGTAGTTTATCCGACACTAGCCAGAGGCTAAATAAACAGACCTGTCTTTTTTCTGAAGGGCTGCTTCGACAATCCTGCTTTGCAGACCAAGGGTCTTCATCATTAGTATGCCGGAGCTGAGGCATGTAGGGGAATGGAAGTGAACGGTCGACCACCTCTGCTCTTGAAACGGATGAGACGCACTGACTAGGCCCCTCTTCAGTGAGATTCTTCAGATGAGCAGTCAGTTCTTTTAATAATATCGCGAAAGTCGGTCGTTCATTTGGATCAATGTTCCATGTGCGTCGCATGAGACGATAAATCTCCACGGGGCAACCTTCCGGAGCTTTCATACGATAACCAGCCATAATTTGCCGAAGTGCTTGGTTGGCCATCTAAAATTTAAAAGGAATCAGAGCCAAAGGACGCGGAAACGTATCAAAACTGATGACTGTGAAAATTGAAAGTCACTACCAAGAAACAGAACCGCAGAGGACGAAAAATGTTGGTTCTCGAGAAGAAGACAACAAGGTAATCTCAAATTTAATCCCGGAGATGTTGAAGTAGTAGATGGAAGAGCACACGCTAAATAAGCCGTGCATTTTGTTTACTGGTGTGATAATCAGTGAACCAAAGGATGACGATCAATGGACGACACCGCTGATTAGATTGGTCGCAGGCGGGAAACTTTTCAACGCATCCGAGTGTTCGCCCAGATTGCTACGAAACCATAACCGGTCTTACAAAAAAGCACAATTCGTACACTGTCTTAAGTGCCGAACCAGCAACAACGACAATAAAAGTGTGACCGATACCGATATTTAACCGATGAATAACCACGGGAAACGGTCCTAGAAGAGAAGTAAAAGAATTTTGGTATCTGTTCAATAGCAAGGTTACAATAATTTGCGAAAGAACAAAGGAATATGAAGCGAACGTGCGATAGACGATAAGTTGACATCTCCGGTACACTTCCAACTATCTAAGTTTATGCATTCCTAAAGACTGAACGATTAACTACGTTCACTATACGTTACCAAACATCCGTTTGCTCGCCCTATCGTTGGCTAGTCGTTGGCATCACGAATGGATGCGACTGAACGAATACATCGATGGGGAAATACATGAAAACGGATTGTGTCATAACGTCTGGAAACGTGTGACTGAACTTCAGGTCGCCCGTCGGCTACGGTGAGAATAACATTAGGATGACTTGAGAAGACCAGGTATATCGCAAGATAGATCTAATGTACAATATGCATCATATTTATATAAGAACCCAGAGGTTGTTGAAGGATGTACTGAGGCTTTATACTAACCTCCAGCTGAGTAGTTTACGCAGTGTTTCACAAAACTCAAGATTGTTGACTGTTGGAGGAAGGCACAAATCACATCAAATCCCCTCTAGAAGCGGCCAGATTTCGACCGATACCACACACATCTACTGCAATGAAAGTTTTTGGAGGACTCGTCTATTGTCGTTCACGCCCAACCGTTGATGCTCTCGCTTGTCTGTATAGTTCATGACATCTTACCACCGCTTGAGAGAAAAACAAGAGTTTGAAAGCGCTGATAGAGAGACTCTACCTCAAATTCTCAAAGAATCTGAAATTAAAACCTCAACTGTCGAGTCTTTATGCGACTACATTGCAAAACGAAGCCAATTCGATGGTCGAACCTCATCGCCACTTAGCAATGGCTCTGGTGTTCTGCCTTTGTTCTGTTCTGTCGTCTGTTGTTTCCACTTTGTATCGCATCCATGTCAGTTGACGATCATACATTTGTGCATATGATGGGCGTCAAACATTCAACTAGATTCTCTTCTCACGATCTGATGGACACCTTTTACGAACTATTCGGTTAGTCAGAATTTCGCTGACGTAATGTGTTCAAGCATCAAAAGCCAATAAATGAAACTTTCGGATGCATGCGCCTCTTTACATGTAAATAATCAACTCTTACCTCGAATGATTTCTATAAAATACTTGCCGACTACTTTGATCAGTAATATGACATGGTCACTTCAGGTTATTGACTTTCGCACTAAAATCCAAGAACTCTTGTTATATATCAGGTGTCTAAATTTTCCCTTCATTCCATACCACTTGATCAGTCGATTTATTAAGGCCTGTATGCACCCTCATTAGAGGTATTGTCTACCAGTTGTTTACTTTGGTTTGTCGTCAAAGAACTGCACTTTTTTCTGAATCCGTAAGAAAATTATGCCATTGTAGTAAACGAGTAATCGATTTCGCTGTTTCTCATCGTTTCACAATGTGCGAGCAGCTTTCGGGGAAAAAACTCACCCTCTGTGTTCTCAACCCTTTAAATATACCCCTACATCTTGCGCAAGATCCCTAAACAATCATTTATTTGCACGCACCCGGTCTTACTATTTTCCCGTTATTACTTATGCAGCTCGACCTCCACATGAATCCAGTCCTCTTATTCTCAAACTAAACAAAAACGGAATTAATTATCAGTATTATTTTTACTTTGTGATTCAGGAAAAATCAGTTGACTGTCTTCCACTTGTTAAAGGTACGAGTGTGTAAAAAGATGAAAAAGTCACCTCTCGGGGTCATCATCATCATCATATCAGCCATGAACCTGACCAAAAGGTACTGTGGCTCGGGCTGCCGCTCACCACAACAGTGACGTGGAGTATCCCAAAAGAAAACGTTACTAAGAAGGTTGAAAATTAATAGAAGTCTAAGCAAAAGAACTAGAAATGATAGGAATGCAGGTACGTCAATGACTGCGACACGTCGCCATCTCGGATAGCGTCTCCAACCAGCGGTTTGAGTGATCACGAGGAACCCATCCAGACAGGCGACACCTACCCACTTCACTCAGTGGAGCAGTCAGGGTTCTCATATTTCGTGACCACGTTGTCGCTTGACTACCACGTGGTTTCACCCAACTGTTGGTGGTCTCAGTATATAATGCCCGGTACGGTAAACGCTCAGCTGGCATGCGGAGTACGTGACCTAACCATTGCAGGCTGTGCAACGTGAGTAGTTGACCGATCAATCGCGCATCCCGAGCGTTCCGGAATACGCGCCGGCGAACTGCCGCATTGCTCACGCGATCAGTCCACTTAATGTGGGCAATTTGATGGAGACAACGATGGTCAAATACAAATCGCTCCTCTCGGGGTGCATAAGGTGCATACTGAATGACTTGACAAGGTCAGCTTGTCATATATAATAAGAGGATGCAACGGTTGATAGCATTCAGACCAATCAACTGACGTCAGGAAATATGAAAACCATGACTACTTCGCTGAGCAAAGTGAGCAGATGTTACCTGTTTGATTGGGGATGCTGTGATCATTCAAATTGTTGATTAGAAATGCTATCCAAGATAGTGACGTGTCGCAATCAAAAGCGTGTCCCAATCCATAACGTTTTCTGTTCTTTGCTCAATCCATTTTCATTTTTTAAAATGATTTCTTCCTGTGGTATATTCCGCGTCACTGCTGGGGTGAGTGGCGGCTCTACCCACAGCGCCATCTGGTCGGGTTCACGGCTGTTATGAATATATGAAGGATGGCTACTCTGATCAAACCCGTATAGCCGTTCTAACAGTCCTTCACTTTGAGAGGACACGTTTAAGACAGTCAAGTACCCGATTGTCACACGAATGAACCGCTGAAGCTCTAGGGAGAGACATTTACTGCCGGGAATTATCTAACTTAGCGAAAGCAGTCCTCGTCGTAATGGAACAGGTCTATTTTATTTATTACCTAAAAGTAACTCTAAGTAACGATGCCAGCTTTTGAATGGCACTTCGAGGGTGCACTGCGCGCCCTGAGACGCTTGACAGGATGCAAAACATTGCCTAACCTAATCTGTATCGTTTGAGAGTTGCCAAATAGCAACTTACTGTTACTGGTATAACTAAGATTTTTCAACTTTCCACTAAGTAAGACGCCTACGCCGAAGTTCAGTGAGTAACCGACAACAGTTGACTGCTTAACCTGAAAAACTGAATAAGTATGGAAAAACTGTACAGCTACTGCACATTACTGGTGACTAATGTATGGGATGGTTTCTTGCAAACTAATCCGAACTGAGGTGAGAATTGTTGGATGCACCCCGAAGTCTGGGTGATCCAACGAACCGAGCACACTTTTGTAGTTAAGCAAAAAGGATTGTCGACGTCCGATGAATATTACGCTATCCCATGGTCTGAGGGGAATTCAGAATAGTTTAATCGATCGACCTTTATGGTGGATGAGCCATGCGATAAAAGTGCCGATCAACCATTTTGACGTCACACGCTGTCGATACTACAGAAGACTGGTGGATAAATGGTGGATTGGCGTAGAAAAATGAAAACTGGTCAGTGAAGACGGCGCTTGTCTCCAAAACTGAGTTTGTCCAACATTCACAGTGCTGCGCCTAATTACTTTAAGGAAAATCATGTGAATACTGCGGTTGTTTGACTCCGTTGTCTGTGACGTATGGACAGTTAGTGATGTGGAGCAGTGTGTCTCAAGGAGGCTGTCTCGCAGATATCATGCCTTCAAATACCACCCAATTGGTTGTTTACAAGCAGCCTTGATATTGATTGCTTGGGTTGCGAAATAAGTCGTCTTAGTAATTGAGTTTAGTTTATCTCCAAACTAATACGTTTTTTCTTCTTACAGCAGTAGGGTAGCTAAGCATCAGGGTCAACCATAGACGTAATGCTGCTAAGGAAAGTGCGTCACTACGAAAACATGTCAGAAGCAAAATATAGTTAGGTGTGTATGAACAGCGTCATTAATGTCAAAAACAAGCCAAAGCTAAATTGATCACTAATTGGATTACTTAATAACGGCGTGGTCAACTTGGCAAACAAAACCTTTATTTCTGATTGGTAATCAGAAAATGCGAGCAAGAACAGTGACAATTACGATGTCTGGAAATGAATATTCAAATATCCCCATAGGAGGTAGAAGCAATTTACGGAACTGAAGCGAGCGAGTGAACCGAACGGAAACATGCCGAGAAGGAGACTTACCATACGTGGATATGGAATGCGGCCGTACGAATAGATTTCCCACAAAAGCACACCAAAACTCCAGACATCTGTTTTGTTGGTAAAAATCTGAGAGACAACACAACAGGGTTCGCTGTTTAATTTAGACAAACACAACAAAGGATGATCGACTGATAACGAAGAGTAAAAGATATAGATCACTACGGGAAGAGTCAGATACGGGTGGCGATATGAGTGATTGCGATCACATCGTTTAAGAACACCAGATGAGCCGTCTTTTAAAAGAATAGCAAGACACAGTTGTAAGTTATAAACCTTATTAATCTTAAACCTAAATATACAGTGCAACAGACACAATTAACATGACAGAAGACATACCGCTAAGTGATAACCTAAAGGTATTATACGAAGATACCCAGTAAGTCTTACTTCAACTTGATGCAGTTTAGCAGGCACAAAGACTGGCTTCAGTTTTGCTTGGGTTCATCGAATGAAGACCAAGGGAGCATTTATTTGAATTGACAACCGACTGGGTGCGAGACTAAGCTCTAGACTAAAATGCTACTGGCGTCAAAAGCGGCGCTTGAGATGAAGTGTTGGACTGACCCTACTGTGACCACGCACTCAGTCGAGCGGTTTGCTTTTGTACATGTCCTTGTGACCTGACACTCATGTTTGACACATTTTCGGGGACTAACCTGTTAACCTCGTTATGTACCTACTTACATTAACTACCGGATTGATACGCCGTATTTGATACTTTGACGGGACTCAACATTAATAATCCTTTACCCTACATTTCAACCGATGACGTAACTTAGATGGCCAGCTGTGTTTGTTCGTTGTACGCCTGACACAGATGGTGAGTCCACTTCTGCCAACACTGCTGCGTCAATGCCACTCACTACCAATCTTTCACAGGCATACGCGCACCCACACACGCACATACTACCTTGCACACGGTTGAACCTGCCTGATAATCACGAGCACCGTCAAAGCAAAAGACTATCAAGTTCCGTTACACATGTCCATGTTACGAGCTGTATGAAGCGAATCATCATCATCATAGACAACAATACATCAGTGGTTCACACTGACACTTAATTGCCACACACCCACGAAGGAAAAAACTTACATAGGAAGAGAGAAGAAAAAAGAAGGGGAGGGGACCTAACTATTAAAATAAGCTACGTTTATAATCAAACATACAACATCAAGGCGCCTACACCTTACAAACGAAGACAACATATGGTGCCATAACTACATCGCATGAGCTAAGCGGCACAACTCCATCCAGCAAACGAATTGCAGGTTGAGGACTATTATCACATTAACCTACCCAGCCACCGTGCCCTGCTGGCTTCCACCGATCCAATTGGTGATTCGCAGTCGTATTCTCGGGATTCTGATAAATCCAGACACTGTTACCCAGCTGTGTTGTCTGCATACATCTGATACACTGCTACTTATGTGTAATGTTTACACTTTTGTTGGTGTGATTTATTTTTTGACTATAGGGAACTTTTGCGCCAATAATTCCCAACCCGAGAAGACGTGAACACTAGAACGGTTATTAGAAACGAGACGAAAACTAGATTGCATAGGCACACGGGACAGAGGACAAATCAACTGTAACGGCCACATGCATCAAAGTCGTGATGTTAGAACGAATCAGACGATGGGGGTAGTGGGTTACAAGTAAACGGGAAAACGTAGTTTGGATAAGGCAAAAACTTTTAGGCGCCCGACCGCACAGTTTCAATCTGATTAGCTTACTGGAACGGTACACAACTATTGATCATATACCGAATCTGGTTCCGGAAACGTGAACCGTGAAATTCCCGCTTCACTTCAAATGACTAACGTTCGATTGTGCAGGTTTGCACAACCTCGCAGATGATGACAATCCTCGATCCTGGACCGACCGGTGTTGTGCAATTCGCTTTGCTTGCTTCGTTAGAAGATGCGCCTCCTAACATTAAGTAGCTGAGAAATCGGATTATTTGCGTTTTCTTCCCTAGTGGTGCTGAACATTTAAAACTGTAAGCCAATGCCAATGGGAAATACAATTACAGCAAAACGCACAGATGATTGATGCAGTAATTCATCTTGACGATTCTTTGGGAATCAACCTCTCAAAATCTAGACGTCTGCATACATACATCTGCATGACAGTGTTAGAAAGGAAAGCAAACACGAGGAGAGACAGATAGGTTCCCGACAGATACACACATACAGATGGGATCCTAGAGACAATTCATAAGAAGAGCAAAAATACGTTGCCACGAGCGCACATGCTGACTTGTGCAGTCGCTTCATATTAACATCGAGCGCCAGCTGTACAGAGCTAAGTTCCTCGTTAAAACGTTCCATGAAAAACGAATGCTTATTTCTGATTGCAGCTGAATACTTCCCGTCTTCTAATAATCTAGGATTATCATTACTTTTAACTTGTGTCACGATAGTCTCCGGTGACGCTGGGTAGCACAAACATGTGTGTACTTCTGCTAGATCATGCATTAAAACACATATAAAGACAACTGAGATGTCAACAAAAATTGTTTTTAAATATACAGATGGGCAGAAGGCATCTACATCAAAACGTTTCCATGGATTGCAGGATGCGTCTTTTCCTGGAGTGCAACAGGATTCGAAGAACGCTAGTGTGAACGTTACCAAGTTACTCCGTATCATGAGTAAACTCAGCATTCAAGCGCCGCTTAAAGATAAAAAACGGTTCTTGTTGACATTTCACTTGCCATAACAACTAGATCTGGGTTGGTAAAAATAACATTATGATAAGCACCCATCTATGTACACATATTCATCATGAACTTATCTGTCTCTCAAGGTGTCCACGTACTTTTATAATAGTTTTACATGTGCGCGTGTGTTCAGAGTTCAGAAAAAGTTAATCAAAGAAACATCACACAGATGACATTCTATTGTTCTGTTAAAATTCTTTGGAAGAGGTGTTTTAACTTTTAAGCAAGTGTCAAAAGGAAGCAGCCACCATTACAAAACAGGCAGACAGTAGTGGACACGTATGGAACCAGCACACAACAATCTCCCGTATTAAGTTAAGTGGATGAAATTTCTTCATAGAAGAAAAACTCTAATCACTTGACCATCTCAAATGACAAACGATGGAAGAGAAATGAAGGGGGATTTACTCTTTTCCGGACGGCTTCAGGAGCCGTCCATTTTATCGGTATAGCTGCATTGTCATGTAGTCCCAAGTTGTGAAAATTAGATATGAGATCCGCATCCGAAGAAGAATGTTCGCGAGGTGGAGGATTACTGTCCACACTTAACATATCTCGGTTGGAGAAAGATGGAGGCGCGCTAGTGGGTGAGCGAATCCCCACCGGAAGAGGAATGCTGTGCGCAAGATCACGCGCCATGCCAAAGTCGGCTACCTTGGCAACCATGTGTGGGGATCGTCCGGAAAGAAGGATATTACGGGCTGCAATGTCACGGTGGACGATACTTCGCTCCTCAAGAAAAGCCAGGCCACGGCATGCATCACTGAGGGTTAGAACATACGGAGGAGGCAATATTTAATTTGTAAGTCCACAAGATTTGGGAAGATTTAAAGGAAGAATGAGGATCCTAAGTGGAAATAAGGGTTATTGTAGTAATTGTCCCTTGGAATACAATTGGAACATTAGAAATCCAACGGCGCGTGGATGGCACATAGGAACCTTTGAAAACAGTTTTAGACCGACGAATTCGTGAACCAGAAACAGTAAAAAAAATATAGCGTGGCAACGTGAGTAGTGTGTTCATAGAAAAATCTAACGGAAGCGCACCATCGAGTAAGCGATTGTTGCCACTCATCAAGTATGCGTACCTGATGAATTCTGATCACATATCCAACTATATAAGTGGAATATACTGAATTCAATTTTCACTGAGTTTAAGAAGTATGGTAATAACTTGCGGGAACTTTTATCTCTTAAACACGGCATATTTGGGACGAATTCCCTTTGAGCCACTCGGATCGGATAGTCAGAAGACACAAATTATGAGACGGATTCATCACACGCACGTCCATGAATAATGAACGTGACTAGCATAAAGACAAAACAGCAATTAGTAAATGAAACGCACGCGGCATCCACAACCAATCCCATTGCTGCGAGATCCATTCAAATACGGTGTGTAATGAATACGAATCTTAGCACTAGAAGCAGGGGGAAATCTTTCTTTTTAAAGAATGAATGCAGTCAGAAAAAGCCGTCCTCATATTTTCACCACAAAAATATCACTATAATGCTCCATGGGACGGCGTATCGCATACAGTTGAAATTGTATTTTCCAGTTTAAGCAAGAGTGACAGATAAAAATACGTTCGATAAAAATAATGTTAATTTCGTTCATTCTGTTAAATTATAATGAACACATCACACGATGCACTACCCGATGGCTGGCGAGAACTATATGATAGGTGAAACTGCACTAAACAAGGATCAGAACAAGAGACGGAAGACCACTTATACAGCTGAACAAAAGATAGCTTGCCGGAGGCTTAGTTTGTGGTTAGCAAGTGCCAATAAGACATACAAGGCATGTAGTTGTTCTCCACTCGGTACGTTGAGTTGGTGATGCCAGTCGAACTTCCTTCAGTCCCTAACTAAGGTAGTCAACGGATCGATATAAAGCAGTTACCTGTAGCTTCAAAACAAATATTTCGAAAGATAACGTACTCAAATGACAAGTCGCAACATGAAATGGACAACTGTCGTGGAAACGTAGCACAAATATAATTGATAGTGAAGGCCTCAAAAATCTCGCTTACCTAACTGAATGGGTTGACGCTTAACCGTCGAATTTGGCTGAATTTACAATGAACTGTTCTAACTGGCAGCCTTGTATTCTCGTTAGATCTAGAGTCAATGCCGTCATCTCAGTAGTGGAAAATATACAATTAAACGAAAACGCGGTTGGTCATTCCCATTGACGATTTCTGAAGTAACCGAAAGTATGCATTTTTGCGCTCACGCAGCGAAATACGTCAACAGCCACTGTTCATATGTAACCCGCATGATTTACTCGGTGTCTAACTTTCGGCAATGACAAGCGTAAGTAATCAGAATACTGATGTGGTTTTAATCATTGCGTCTTACGAGTTGTCTGGAGATACATGGTGTAGATATTTGACCTTGTTCAGCAAAACTGAGATATGCAGTCATGAACAAAAAATTATTTTTTTTTTAAATCTACGTTATACAACCTCATGGAAAACATCAGGAGCGTCTTCGTGACAGTCGTTTTAATTTTTAAGGACTTATTGTGATGAAGATACGGAGGTGACAAGTTTCGGTCATTATCGTCCTATAAAGGGCACACGTTTTTCCAGTTTTGTAGTATCCAAAGCCCAATCGATTTTCACCCAACTTGGATAGCTTCTGCGTCATATCAGAAGTTAAGAACAGCTGAGACCACACTTCAAAAGGGAAACTTCCCACGATCACTTGAAAACTAAAAGTAACGAAAACTGATTACGTCGCGCTTTGGGAGTCAAAGTAGTTTTGGGGGCTATTTTTCAGAGTGAGTAGGGAGAATGAATCAAGCAAGATTAGACAAAAATATACCAACGCGATTACACGAAACTAAGAAGGACGGTTTGCAACTTCCAGGACTTCAGCAGCTAACATAGATGAAACGCAAAGTAACCAGCAAGGGAGAACACAACGACAAACATTATTTACAAAATTTAGGGGCATTTAGAAATTTTCAGAAGCCGGGCTATAGTGAGACGCCGAACTCTGGAAAGGACATCGATTGGATTAGAGAGGTGCAATATTAACACTGCGAGAAAAAGTTTGCTATGGGTTGAAAACCAGTGTACACAGATAAACGACAAATGCTTTACAAGGAAGTCAATAAAAAGAAGGGCATACAATGCTGACAATTCCAGAGAACTTACAGACCAAACTGCAATTTGTGACGTTCGCTGACCTCATCCCGAGTGCGTGAGTGCAGATACGTCAGCAAATTTCCTTGAGCGAGGTACTCCGTGACCAAGTACACGGCTTCGTCTTCCGGCTCATAAACTAGACCAATGAATGCCACCAAATTTGGATGACTAAGATTGCTGAATGAGCGGGAAGTCGAACAGACGAAGTAGAATTGGGAACATGACCGAAACGGCGAACCAACCAAAAAGTAATTTTGCTTCACAGCAACCAAAATGAAGACTAAGAGAACAGCAGTAAAATAGACCACTTACGGGGTATTCACAGGTAAGTGAAAGGCGGTTTGATAGCATTCAGTTCGCATATGGTAGGCCAAAAACTTAACTTTAAACACACGGTAAAAGTACGCCTAAAGAACGACCAAACTGATCATAGAAACATTAGGATTAAAGATATCTTTAAAAACCCATCGTTTAGCTGTTAGGTCCTTCGAAAGTAATCAAAACGAAGTGTGCAACATTCAGAATCCCCTTTAATGAAACTAACCGGATATGCCTGTTGAGCGCTCAAGTGAACCGATCGATTAGTATGGTGGCTTCCAGCGATTAAGTGCAGTGTTGTATTTCACTAGGTTAGAATCCAATTGTCTGAGCCAATACTACTGTGTGTTTAATCGACAGTGTCACGTTTTCTAATTTGTTTTATTAACACCATTTAGTCCAAGCATTGACATTTATAGTGTGCTAGTCGTCATATCCCAAGGCTAACAATGAGTGGCTTCGCATTTGGTGATTGGCTCAATTTTGTCATTTCTGGTTTGGACTTAGTTGAAAGAGCTACCCACAATCAATTGATGATTCTTCTATAGATATATCAGCGGTAACGACGTAGAGCGTCAATTTTACAGTCATGAATGCGAGCATTGAAAACAATTAATATGGCCTAGGTAGCCAATAGTATCCAAGTCACGCAACGCAATATGTCGTAGAACAATGAACGCCTCATAACATTGTGTGAACAGTTCGAAGTCGGCCACCTGGCATTTTCTACTAGCAGATTGGGGCGCAGAGATTAAAGAAGACTTAACCTTAAGAAAATGGTTCAAAGTAGTACACTGAACATCGGAAAATATGCAAACTCCGCGAACTTCAAACAATTTAACGCGATCACGCGACATGCAAAGTCGTACATATGATATTCAGTTCGAATGTCTCATGTGTTATAACGCACATCAAAGAGTATAGAGTAGTTTTATTTGCGAGTACTACAGTGGTGTTTTTACTACACAGTCGAACGGTGTGGCAACATGGAATTGCTCAGTCATTGTTTTTGACCGTACGCTCCTCGTAATAGTAATATTCGAGACAGTAACAATCACGACGACGGTAGCAGGCTGTATGAGAGGCAAGTACTTAATAATCTGGTCTCAATGGTTACCTGAAGTCAAAAAATTGAGTGATGAAATCGTCGCGAATTTTATGTGCAAGTCGACATAAGGAAGGATGCGAAATATTGTGCAAGACGGCGACACAAGAATGAAAACGATCAACAACACTTATTTTCATTTCACAATGTTACTTATCAATATCACCATATACATATACCATATTATTCACAAACTTTAGGAATAAACATAGCTACGCCAAGAGAAGCCACTCGCTGACTAGCTGACAGTAACCGTCACATCTTCCGCATTGGTACAAAGAAACCCAGGTGAATTGCTGACCGACCACAGTGGATCGGTACAGGTCATCAGATTGCGCCTTCAGAAAATACGTTCATCCACAAAACTACATAATGTAAAAATCCCTCATGCTCGAAGACATTGAGTAGTTCGTACCAAGTTATGTGAGTACAGAATGGGTAGGTAGACACAAACGTACAGCACGATTTCAATCAGGCTTCACCGTAATCAGAGGTATGGTGACAGTGAAGACAACTTTCAAAGAAGTAGAAAATATAAGATTCCGTAGGACAACCGGTGAAAGATACGCCACTAGTTGCAACCGACATACGCAAAGGAGAACAAAAAGCACGTTCGAAAGGAACCAAGCGGGAAGCTATAACACTGAGTAAGTCCCAAGCAATTCGAATTCGTACACAGCCAACACGAGAGGATACATTAAACGTGATAACTGTGGATACTGAGATTCATTCGTGCTCGTACAAGGCACAAAGTCCGCGTGTTGTCTCGAACCGTTCGGCTAGACGAATGAGAAGATATGCACGAGTACGACACACAACGGAAGATTGACATGAATTAGGTCATCAAAAACTCGGAATAGTGCCACTTGGCATGTGCAATGCTTCTAACACAGTGAAAAAGAGGAAACTTTGAGTACGGCAAATAACAATGAACCTAAGCTCACTGATTAAGATTTTAAAAAAAACGACGCATGGATAGAAGTTCAGGTTGCGGCATACTGCGGCGTAGTGTGCTGTCTATGACGATGATGATGTGTTGAACAGATATTGTAATGTTGCTTAACAAGGAATACAGGCCTTTGCTTACTAATCGGTGTGAATATCATCAGACAATCTGAACAAAATAGTACTAGAGTACACATGAAGCTCTCCCATAGTACAGCGTAGCTCTGCCTTTTTCTTCGAAGAGCGGTGAAGGAATTCGAGAGTAGCGTTATAGAGGGTGCAGGCACTGAGAAAGGACTGTACGATCTCTTCTTCAGCGATTAACACGGTACAACATGAACACTTACAAGAAAAAAATGAATTTAGAAGGTTACTTTTTGCATTTCCCCACAAAAATAGGTGGTGTTTGCTCTCTTCCCGACTGGGGAGAGAAACTGCCGCGCTTCTGGTTACTAACGCCTGGAATGAACATCCCGCCCACATATTCTAAATCCCAACCGATTGTGCGATAAGACAAGAAAAAATAACACATAAGATCAAGACAACGGTTTACAAATAACGCACGAATTCGCCCAACTCCAAACTTGACAAGAACATCCAAGTGTGTCAACGCGGAAGATAAATAAACATAAAGTTAATAGATTACGAATGATACGAAATAAGTTAAATCTGACCTCACATTTGTGTTCCAGGAGTTAGGTCTATCCTATATCTTTTTAAAAAGCGCAGTAGTGTTGTGGAAATTTGTCCAAGTGTTTCAGTGGAAATTTCCGAGGAAACGTACAGGATTTCCTTGTCTCTTTAACCTTCGGTTAGGGGGAGGCGGACGAGTAATCTCGACCCATTATCCACAGTTGTAGTGATGTTTAAGGTCCTCGTCTCTTAACTGTACCTTCCCCTTACTCTGAGCTTGCACTCCAATAAATTCGTTTGATGTCGTAATAATCGACGTTTTGATGATGAGTCCAGTGCTAACAGCCAGGTCTTCATTGAGGTCGCGATATACAACATCTACGGCAATAAGCGTACGTGCACGCGTGAGACCTAATATCGAAAGCCATTTGCCTCAACGTGGCGGATAATGAGAGTGACACTGCAACGAGAAAATAATCAGTTCAGGTGAAAATCATGACGAAGTCCGATGACGACGTTGTAGCGAAGACCAACTGTTTAAAGACACGTCGTTACATCCAAATAACGAGGCCGGTTACGGCTGTGGAGTCGAGGGTGGGTTACCACAACTATCTTTGTCCGGATTTGGACAGCCTGACAGTATCCCACTCACATGAACTTGTGTCAAATGGAAGCAATAATCTTTTGAAGGGAATATTGAACACGTTTATTACCAGAGTGTAGTGATGGACGCGAGCAATGATGAAATCGATAGCGGAATGACGGCTTGAGAGTGAGAGTCGTTAGGCATTCGAACGACAAACTGTTAATGAAAACACAGCTAAGAAACTGATTCAAAAACTGTGTGTATGGCACCCAGGTGATCAGGTAACACACTCGACTCTCAAGAACACAAAACTAAAGACTAACATAAAACGCTTTGCATGACAAGACACTCTCAAACATGAAACGATTACTCACGTCATTAGCGCTGCTTCGTAGGTGATGGCCAATTTACACGCCGTTTTTTTGTACATCTTCACAGCGACCTGACTATCACGATACGTAGCACGTAGTACCTCTGGATCCAGTACAAGACGAATGTCGAAGAAGGGAACCAACAGATAATATCATAAAACAAAAGAGCTGTAAAATATAAGACATCGACGGTAGTCCTAAACTATTCGTTTGAGCAAAAGTACAGGGTAAACGGTTGAACAACAGATTCATGTTAAGATAATAAACATAGCTGAGATAACACAGGTATGAAATAACCTTGTGTCAACTATGGCCTATGAACAGTAGTGCCTGTAGTGATAGACCACTACGTAAAACGTACTAGAAAATGACAGAAGCTACAAAATTCACGTGGAAGGGGCGACAACCTTACGGACGTAGGTTAGTCGTTGACGATGACACTGCCACGTGCGTCAACACTCGCGGTTGGCGGTGTCGTAAGCCGCACAGTTCCTATGCTACACCCTATACAACATCCCACAACTTGCTTAACAGAATGGTTAGGCCTTTTATAGTCCAGGGCCAGATCATTGCCGAGGCAGCTTGGGACTTCCATCAACCGTCAATAGACAAACTGAACAATGAGAGGTACGACAGACATTCTGTCAGTATACGAAACACGCGGCACGATCAGCGTTGTTTTATTGCTGGGATTAGTGGTTGGAGTTTTCCCAAATGCAAACAGACGGATAGTGCCGCTGTTAGTACAGTTAGCTGACTATATGCAAGCTTACTGAAAGACAACGACAGTCGAAAGCGGAAAGTCTATATGCACCGTCCATGCGTGCGGCCAAGGCTTCCAATGAGCGGAACTAGATCGAATGGGCATATGCATTGTGAAACTTCCTCTTGATCGATAACAGAACATCGTTTTGATGCCACAAACGATGGATTTGTGAATGTATCACGTACCTTGGCTACACTCACGGAAAACACATAAGTAATAAAACTAACTTACGGGAATACACCACTCCGCTGGACGGAGCAACCAAAAACCCCGACGACGAAGATGAACAAAATCTTGTGAAAACTACGTTTTGCAGTCCATGCATACCAGTCCTATCGACATAATCTGCGTGTCGATTACAGAAATAAGCAAAGTGATGCGTCTACATATTCACAATCCGTCAGTTTACCACCCTGAACGTCTCTGTTGGAACAACAGCTAACTTTTAAATGGAAAAACGTTTGAGTTATCTACCTTAAACACACAATAGATGCAGAGCAAACACGCAAAGAAACCAACTAGTTGGGGCGGTTCACTCGAAAATTTCTGAGCAAGAAGTGTTTCCAGAGAGTACGACGGACACCCCAGTCAAAAGCGGCCTTCAGCTCAACAAGTATTGTAGTTGCTGACTAACAATGGAAATGCTTCAAAATCCCCCAGATTAGGCACAGACACACGGTGTAGTGAACAGGCTCGTTTTCGGTTATTTATCATTAGGCCAAAAACACAACGCTTATATTGAACAGTGTTGTCGGAGCGGAGCGAAAAAAACAAGGACAAATTTAAAACAGGTCAGCTACGTAGTAGATACACATGGTGACAACGTTTTAATACCAGTGCCTCACAATTATGACGCAACTGGAACTGTGGCAGTTTCATCGATCGTGGTGAGGATGGTGGACGATGACAATCACACCATAGTATCCACGAGCAAGGCACAACTCTGAAAATGATTAAGTTAGGCATACGTGGATTGTGTTCAAGACACTTTAACCTATGGCGCCAAACTACTTAGCACAAAAGTGTTAGGGGTTCCCGGCGAACGTCGGTAAACTACCATTTTTTCCCGTGATGTTGCCATCTCACAAGAGCAGCGCATTATAGACAGAAAACAGATGGCCTAAAAGCATCGACAACACGAAACGGACAAATGTATGATGTGCAGTCACCCAGCACGCTCTACTCTTTAGCCACAGACGGAGATAAAGCGGGCTCCAGAGTTGCCTCAGGTTGGTAAACATTAATCCAACGGTAGCAGTAAGCTAAGAAATTACTTGTCTAATACCACCCCCAACTGTGACATAACACGCTAGCTAAACAAAACTTTCAATCAAATCCAGACTGTCACCATCCAACGTGCGTGCAGATACAGACCCTTGACGATATTGAAGAAGCACCTTACACTTGAATAACACAATTCACGTATTACAACGTAAACAAGCGGTATATGGTGCAGGAAACGTAATGATCCTCTGGAGTACAACTGCTGCGAATATCTCAAGATATACTTCTCGTTTCAACTCGCCGCCATCTCAAACAGCTGAAATTTCCCTCACCATATCTCACATGTTAAGCGATACGCATTCCCCAGCAGCGAAAAATCTATCTCTTGACGGTTCGACAAGTTTTCTGTTTCGTAATTTCAGAATCCTCATTTTCTGGTTCCAACTACGACGATAACTCGTCACACAGCGTTCAGGTTCGAGATTACAATCAATCCGACGTGATCAGCTGGAAAAAAACGCAACAGTGTGACTGAAGCACAACGATGTCCGAATCGACGGTGCGCCAACATTTCAATCACGTAGACCCTTTGGAAATAGTATCCATAATTAACCAAAACAGTTGTACACACATTTTGGTGGCGATCAGTAGTTGCGATCGCAGCAGAGATTCCGTCATAAATGCCTGTGGGAAGTGATTCGCACGCAAAAAGGCAACTGGATGCCAAGACGAATGACAACCTTGACAACGTGCGGTGACGTGCTCCATCTGAAGCCAGTACTGGATTGGAGCGAGAAAACACTAAGTTCTGCTCAGTGAGATTTACCAATTAAGAAACTACACGACTGTTTAATGAATTCACTGGCCCTCTCATAAAAAGTTGACTTAGGTTACCAGCTGCTACATCAATAGGCGACCGTTGTCACACGGTATGTAGTCACAAATCAGTTGGACAGTCAGTTGGACATCGTAAAGCTTCCCAACCCTAGACAGCAGAAGACGAGGCAGCCGAGACATGAAACTGCACCCGTCCGAGCCGTTACTATCTAACATGACACTTGGAATGACGGAGGGTTAAGAGCCGACAGGCAGGTGTTGGGCATTCAGCGTTGTCGCTCTGATCCTCACAGACCTCTAATGTGACCAGTTCTAAGTTTTACTTAATATGTAGGATAACAGACAAAAGGGTACGTGTAAGGACAAGTGAAAGCGAAGCGCGAGAATACGAGCGCACTGAGGATTTCTAATAAATGTCCACCACCTTGCAGTACAGATGAGAAGTTGACATTTGCCGTCAGCAGACAAATTTCATTCGTTTTAATATGTTCAAACAATTATACTGAGGATTTAGAAAAAGCCAAAGTACCATGTGCGAGAAAAAGGTTGTAAATAACGTCAGGACTAGTACATACCTCCAAATTCTCCACGACCAATTTGATCTTCAAGTAGTAGCTCTTTACGCGAGATTATCCATCCATTTTCACGTAAGTGAGTAAGTCGTTGACGCTGAACGTCTGGTACTGGATACTTCAACGGAGCGACTAAACCACTATCCGGAACCGAATAATACTAAACAAAGTGCGAAGAAACGCAATGTGAGATAAACATGCGAGCAGACCCACTTAACACAGACTGTGTTCGGAATGGATGTTTAGATTACTGTGCATACATTCCAAGACCACTCAGGCGCGGTCTACAAAATGAACAAGTAAGTTAGAGGTTAAGAAGTTTGTACTTAAAAAGCTTAACAGAACGTGATCCGTGGAGAAGTGGAAAATCAACTCGAGTTATGGTTGTTTCGCAACATGGACTACAAGCAACGTCCTAGATGCTGAAGGATCGACTGAAAACCATTACAGTATAAGTCACTCGTGTGAGAGAAATTACATCGAACTATTTAGCCGAACGTTTCGGCGGAGAGTTTTACCATGTGTGAGCAACTTGGAACTATCATTAGAATAAACAAGTACTGGAATGCATCACGGTGGAAGGTCAGTTAACATCCAGGTAACCACTTATTTCTCAGTGAAATAAGGTGGAAAAAACGACGTAGAAAAAATAAGACAAGGAGTCGGCAGTGATCTTGAGAAGCAGTGCACGTATAGATAGAAACGTTCTACAGTGGGGTCCTCGTAGCAGAAATCGTAACGAAACACTGCGAAGATGAACGATATGGCAAGGAACGCTCATATTTCGTCCCACAGAGATGAAAAATGGTTATCAACTGAAGTGGTTTTGAAAAATTTACGGTTCAAAACGCCTGAGTGCGGTTACCAATGCAGCAAATACTGAAAAAATTGGGGTCATGCGAATCTGACAGTTACGCATGCTTCAACTGATCTACGTTATGACCATCTATTTCGGGTAGGTACTTAGCGCAGTACCACCGTTATGGTAACTTCAGTATGCACTGATCACGGCTCAATGTTCATGTTCGGGAGTGTGAACCGAGTTATGGAATCGTCACTTTCCACATCACCAATGAGATTCTGATCGGGTCACGGGAATGGACAACCCAGTTATCGTTGAGTATGCCACAACTGATCATCAACCATAATTCAGATAAATTTGTCCTGGAAAGCTATTAACAAAAGAAGATTGCTATTTTGGTCTGATGTTCCACCTACGATGTTATGTCATTAACTTCCTTCTTGGAATTTTATAACTCAGATGGACAGAGTTGGTGTGCATTTTATCACCGCTTCACTTTGACCTTAGTATGAAGTGTTTGTTGCCTAACGGCATGAAACCATGCCGAGCTGGTGTGCAGTAACAACTGGGAGTGGGTGAAAAAAATTGAAAAGAAGTAACTACATCTTGCTGCCTCCGTCGGATACCGATATACCTGGGTTGCCTACGCTGACAGACTTGATCGTTCAGCCTAATTACGATGCACGGGCATTTTATTTCTATTCCCACTTTAAGGAACTGAATATGTTTTACCGATCTCAAAGAGACCGACTATATTTCTCGTTAAGTTACAGCATCCATTCAAGTGAACAATATCCGACACGACGATCGTGAAAAGGTAGGAAAGCTGTACAGTAATTTGAATGGACGTCACTGTCAGTTGCAATAATTGTGCTGTGTCGTGACTGATGCTGTGCGGTACTGGTGCAACCACATTCGCGGGTGTGTCGCGTAGTGCCGAACTTGCATGAAATCACAGTCACATTCGATTTTCTCAATATGCAGTTTAAATGCGATCGAGCAACAACGCGTCATTCGTGCTACGTCACATCTAGAGGCTTACCTAGTCTGACGCTATAGAGCCAAGCCGTAGCTTGGGTAAGTCTAAAGAGGAATTAATAACTGGCCTACTGAAATGTATGAGACATATAAACCGCCCGCATGCATCCATCCTTGGAATTACTACCACCATTTTTTATCAGCAGGATTTCACGCCTCGCGAAATTGGTAATAACGTGAACAAAACTGAAACACAGTAAGGAAATTGGGGACAAATGTCACTGATGTGGAGGTCAGGGGAGTGATCTCCTAATAGCACATGCTTCTTGTAGAACTTGCACCATTTCCCATTAAAGCAGATGTTGAACGAGGATGCTGCATAAACATATGCGCATAAAATGCGACAGATGACGACGGTAAAGTTAAGCTTGGAGCAGCTCAGTGGTGACGAAATCGACTACCAAATACACGGCTGTGGATACGAGCCCCGGCTACCTAGATTGTACCTGTTCACCTTTAGGCAGGCTAACGATATTCAACGCGAAATGTGACCTGGTAAATAGCATGGCGACAAACGCCCTGTGTAGCAAAAATTGAGAACATGACATTGATCCAAATAATACATGTAAGAGATAACAACCCCGCCCACACAGAGACACCAGCGATGATTAATCGTCAACACATTTGACAGCATTTCTAATCACAGACGTTGCGAACCCCAGGGCCCACGGTTGGGGATACGCAGTGAACTGATGGAGATAGACTACACCAACTGTTGTGCGTGTTACCGCCAAATCAATAACTAGCAGCCGCACTGTATTTACCGGTCAGATCCAGATGCCGGTGAATGAAGTTGTATGATTCAGACTGTAGGGTAACACAAAAAAATCCCGTGTGCATGGAAAAACGATATAACCATCGGCGATCATGTGATTGTGGCCTTTTACGTCATTCAGCTGGCTGCCTTGCGGACCACGCATTGAAGCTGAACACTTTATTGCGTGAATAAAAAGGAAGTATGGCATCAACAGATGACTACAGATGTTTAAGATATGTTTGTGCCAGTTGTCGTCCAGTGCCATGCTTCCCCTGAAGGAAATGAAGCACATTTACATTAAGGTTTACCTTTTTATACACATGGTATACCGTGAATATAAAAGGTAATACGCTAATAAATACGTACCTGAATGAGATCAGTCAAAGTAGGAAACCAGTCGAATTCATCCAGACTGTAGTGCATCCCAGTGCTTGGAGAATGTTGGTCACGAGATGGAGAAACGGCGGAAAGATGCTTGCACACGATATGTTAGTGCTGCACGTTTGTTGGCGAAACTTGATCTATATTATTTCCCACGGATACAGTGGGACCAATTTTGAGTGAACCCAATGGAGACTCAACAGGAGGCCCCACCACACACAAGGTGAGATCGCCTGTAAAGAGGTCGGAGTCTCGAACAAGGAAGCTACCAGGAAGTAGACTGCATAACAGCTGCTCTGATTCATGACGGGAGATTCGACCGTGATACCACCTGAAATTTTTTTTTAAAAAAAAGAATGGGAGCAAAATAATAACAAAAATTATTAAGTGTATGCTCGGATGATTATAAAACCGCAGTCAACTTATCAAGAAGAAAACGAGCAATTGGAATACCCCGTCTAGGTTTAAGCTACCTAAACGTGTTCAGCTCACATACAACCAGCCTGTCATGCGGCAGAAAAAAACCAGCAACGTAACAAATGAACCGAGTTGGCTCGATAACTGCAGGGTGCCAAAACGTAACTAGGAAGGGTTCAGGAAATCAATGTCTAAACCCGTAACCGTGTGATTAGTAAACGGTGCGGCTATCGTAGGCAGAAGAAACCCTATCTATCAGAAAAGAACACAAAGGTGTAGCCGCTGGGAAGTGAAGCATGGTGCAATCAACTTTGTCAACAACTTGAAACAGCAAGCGAAAATCCAGTAGGTACTCGCACTTCGTTGAACGGTATTGTTGTGTTGATCATTTATACTAATGGCACCTGACAGATCAAGTTATCAACAACCTCAATGTCATCCACTGTCATGAGACAGTCGTCAAAAAGGTGTTTCCATAATAGGAATAGAATATGATCTCTAAATGGAGCTCTATTTTCTGCGTTCGTCGGAACACGTCAGACAAGTAATTCGTAACAGCTAACGATAAGTCGGCAAAAAGAATACTACACCAAAGAATTACGTAGGCTCAATACCCAATAACATGTCAATAACCATAAGTCAACATGCCGTTATTTGGTATGTATTATTGTTACACATCACTAAATAGGATTACAAATGACGACAACTCTGTGAGATAACCAGTGAACAAGAAGAAACGAAACAATTGCGTTCGGAACACCAACAGCTTCCTACCAATCTAACCAAACAATAAGATACATGACGCCTCCGGACGAGGATTGGTCTTATCTCTTGACTTAGCACCTTTTGGAGGAATTTTTTAAAATCACTAACAGCGACAACTTTCAATCTTTCGGCACCATGAACAGAGCCCATCTGCAGGCGAAATGTACAGTCACTACCTACAGAATGCTTCAGACAACCCAGCGCATCTGACGGTGCCACACGTACGCAGTGTCCAGTTCACTTATCAGTAAACGTATGCACCAATGCAAACCGAACAGCAGCGGAGTAATGTAGCTTAGCCGATACACCACCTTTGCGGGAAGATGTCAAAGATTGGTGTACTGTTGTTTTGGGTAGGAAAAACGTTCTCAGGTCATCCCAGAGGACAAGTTTTCGGTACTCTAAAGAGAAGGTAAGATATGGCTGCAGACTGCTGTGGAAAATGACTACAGTGAAAGGTGGCGTTTCGGATCCAAGATACATGAGTTGCCGAAGAGCAAACGTCAGACGACCACGTGGATTTTGATCTGTCACCTACTGTATACTGAAAACACGTTTCAATTACCGTTTTCCGTAAAAGACAAATAACAGACAGCTAAGGAAACGAGGACATCGTTGCGGAGGACGGTTATGAAAACAAGTACAAGGAAGTTGTCATTGAAAAGGGGTGTGATGCTCATGGGTTTGTCCATATGTTTATGTACAGTTTATTACTTTTGTTCTGGGACAGTATCCGGACTTACTGCTGAAGGTGGCGCGGCGTCAATACAAGCTGGCAAATGGGAGCGTATTTTAAAAGTACGGAGGAAAGCAGGATTTCTCTAGAAGTTAAACTTTCTACCTAGTTGTATTTCAATACGTTTTACAAGGAATATGAAGTCTAGATGAGTTATGGAACATCTTCCCAGTTGTATTAGGAGTGCGGAAGTAACGCACGGTCACTCAGTAGCAACATATTGTAGCAAAAAGAACGTATACGCAGGAGGCTGCCAAGTTGTAGCAAGCAGGAAATGTAGGCTGTACGCTATCTATTCGCAAGCGTAAGCAGGCTAAGAATCAACTGTCCAGTCAGGAAGGCCACACGATCCAATCAATAAGACGTAGAAAAATGCAACTCTGGAAGCTCACCGGTGAGCCATGAATGGTGAACTATGCAGGGGGTGTATGCTGCACAGACAAATGCACGCACTGTCTGCGTGCATATACTCGACAGGCCATAATGTAGTGGATTACCGAACCGGCGGTAAGGGTATTCCAACTTTCAGCGCGGCGGTAAGGTACGTCCAAAAGCCCACAGCGATTGAAACGCGGGCAACACGGGCGACCGGACGAGCCATCGCTCAACGACATCAGACCAACGGACGAGATAGGGCAGGCAAAATGGGATGGATGGCCAGATCGGAGGCACGACTATTCCAACACTCGGTGGAATATCTCGACGCAGTCGTAGAATACGACTAAAGCCCACAGTGGATAGAATGTGGACAACACAGGCGACAGGACGAGCTATCGCTCAACAAGATCGGAACAACGGACGGGGAATGGCAAGCTGAAAACACGCCGATAGAAGGCGTCGGTCACACACACAAACCGAGCAAAAGTGCATGACCTGTGGGCAGAAATCGGGGGGGGGGAGTGTTGTAGACCGGAATTCCGGTTCATAGGCGCGTGGCATGGCAACGAGCGAGTTGGACGATAAAAATTGTACATTATTGGACGCCTTTTCCCAGCAACAACATACACCCACACATAACGTTAATTCAACTATCCTCCTAATTACATCTTATTCAAGAAGACTAGTGTGCTGATTAGCAATAACGCAGCTAAAACTGCGACCACATCGTACCGATTTAAGATCATTCCGGGTGTAATTTTCCCGCAGTTACAAACGAAGACGTTCAGTATCAGGTGACACACAAGACATGTGGAGTGGATGCTATCGGGCTGCCTAGACTTGAACAAAGGCTGTCGCAGCAACCGGGTTTGTGTCCACGATCGTATGACTAATAACTGGATACCATCTCCGAAGAACCACCAACGCCCCACAATTGTGCGCCTCAATGCGATGGCCACCAAACCAAGGTAAACTTTCGAGTTTTGCACCAAAATGTATTGATTTCCATTTAAAATACCATGATACACGTAGGCATAATAATCACTGTCAAGGTTTTTGAATGAAGCATGTCAATATCGGGAAGTCCGGCCGGTGCATCGAACACTGTGTTAACCCTGGAGGTTGTGCTGACTAGGACTTCGTTACCAACAGGTGTAGCTGTCAATCAGGTCAGAAAATAACCAGACGGATGATAGTTACGCCCGCAAGGTTGTACACCACATGACTGTGTAAGTGTTTGAGCAGCGGTGCACGAACACACGACAGACTATACTATAAACTAGAGCACCACTTTCCTCCAAATGTGGAACGAAGTTTTTAAAAAAGCACTATCAAACAGAAGGCATTTCAATCATCCGGCGTTTGGCATTCAACATCTAGGCATCATGCTACGAAATCAAAATTTGAAGTAGCCTTGAGTACGCTAACTGCGTACAATGGCAACGGGGATTGGACATGAATGTATTTTTTACTGCGCCATTCCGCTAAGAAAGTTCTCCACAGCCTACCAGGTCAGACCCCTGAGTCAAAGTTCCCGGTTGAGGTCTCTTAAGAAAACCATAACATACTGTGACCTCGAAGACTGGACTCTTAAGTCAGACATCGAACAGAGCCCCCAGATAAACACCACACCACAGCATAAACAGCCGGAAAGTATTTGAAGCTACAGCTTTCTCGACGGTGATGATACTAAATTACTTTCATCAGCTCACCCTAGTTCCCCTCACTTCCTCCGTTTTTTCTACATTTCCGGACGAATTTCCATAGGCTAATCAATTTGTACAGCTGAAGTAACTTGTAATCATTGGTGTGTTTACCGTATGCACTCTCCAACAAGCAGATCAGCAAGATTACATGACAAATGCCCCCACAGGTCTGAAGTTCAATGCATACGTCCCAGGGACGCAAATCTACGACTTCAGCATTGTCATCCACTTGAATTCACGTTTACAACTGTTCAGTATTTTCCTCGATATTTCTGGCGGCACCAAACTGGAATCTTGCGCTCAGGCTGAAATCAGAATTGCACTGAGTACTAAGGTACAGCAATGCCAGCCAAACTAGATTCAATTGAACAATCGTTTTTAGGTCGTCAGACTAAAGTTAGTGTGTCGATAGAAGCCGGGAAAGTGCTGTATTCATTAAATCGAGAGTAGTTTAGGAGCGACTGAAAAACGTTTCATTATGTTTTTATCAAACTTAGGTAGCAGAAAAACTTGGCCAGATGACCTGGATGTAAAACTTGGTCTTTTTCCGGAAAAATGGTAATGGATGATACGTTTGATGTCTCAGCACAGTTCAATGACAACGGCGAAAGTCTGCTGCTTATATATCCATCTTACCGTGATTGTACTCTAAGCGCCACATTTGCACAATAAACGGTATGCCTAAGGCAGATTGCTATGGGTAAATAAGTCACGGGTACAAATCGATTACGACAGTCAGATGCAGGTGCCGCCGCTCTGTTGAAGACTGATGGACTAAACATTTTAAGGAAGAGTTCAGCCAACATAAACGTGATCACACGGACGGTGGACTAAAGATGGTCGAGTATTTTGTTTTGCACGTCCCTCCATCAGAAGCACATGCGAATTCCGAGCCTAAAACGTCGCAGCGTAACAAGGCCCAGACCAGTTTTCATTTTCTTTTTCAAAGATAGTAGCGAGAGGGTGACATCAGCGGACAAACTGAAGTTGAACACACATCTCATTATTGGTGTACAGTAAGTGCTGTGCTCGTTATGAAAGGTGAAGCCGAAATTTATGTCACAATCTCGGAGGTAACAGTTTCGTCCCAATCGCGTCCAAACTCTCCACTGGCTTTCATTTGCATCGGTTTATTAAACCCAAGAAAACTGAAGCTGTGAAGAACAAACAGAATTTTGACTCTGCCGTGGATACCTGCTCACAATTTAACTGCGGCGCGTCTTTGTGCAGTGACAGCTTCACATGTGACCAACGGTCGTCGTATTTTGGACCTTCGAATCGGTTGTTTGTGCAACCTTCTGGAGTTGTCTGTTTCGTGCGTAATTTAGAGAGTGTTGTATCGATAATGTAGAAGGTGAGCATAGTTAGCCGTTAGGATTGTATTGTAGCGGGGAAAATGAAATGTTCCGTAGAAGTTTTAGGCTACAACAGGTTGGCACGACTATGTGGTACGATAGCAGGCTGTAAAATGATAACGTGCAGGCGTAAGCAGGCTAGGAATCAATTATCCCGACAAGATGGTCATATGGCCCAATCTAGTCATGTGTAGACAAACGCAAGGTTACGAACACACTGGAATATCATGAATGATGAATCATGTAAACGGGTTCGTCGCACAGACACACGCTACCCGTATGCGCACACTTGACAAAACACATCACCCCTTCGTATGATAACGTAAATCGGACCGGACGATGAAACATCAGAATACAACAAAGGATTGTTTGAATCTAGTGAGAACAGTAGATACCTACTCAGTAGGCGGCATGGAAGTTTACGCAGAAATATCGGGTGCTCAACACTTTTATCGGAAGCGTCTGATCTCTTCATTCCTAATCAACCTCGTCATGAACAACATCCTACGAGGTGTGCTCGGGGAGTTCAACAACCTTCGTGTGGAGCTTCTTTCGGGAACTAAGATGACCGACATGAAGCACCAAGATGACAACGTTTTGCTTACCCCTTTCAACGGACACGTAGACCATGGCGAATAAGCGAAGGAACTGCACAGCACATAAGCGGTGCCTTCAAAGTATATAGTGTTGCTCGAGACCGGACTTTCACTCTCATACCACTATTATTATGGACAGTTGCTGAACTGTTTCATTCATTTCGATAACAACACACCGTCAGCTTGCAACTTCTACAGAGATATCAGTGAAAGCAACGAAGTTACGTGTTACTTTGTCAGTCTGCGCCATCTGTAGAATCAGAAAAATATCCACTTAGTGCTGAAAGAAGAAGTGCACAGCGCTTGCATGCGGTTCGTCTTATTCTGTGGTTTGGAAATGTGGCTTGTTCGTGACGAAGATATTGGCAAACCCGTTGTGTTTGACTACAGGCGTCTCCTTCAAATAAACCACATCAGGGGGAATGATCGCGTAGGCAGTGCGGTTGTTCGTTAGCGCATATTTCCAAAGACTTCAGACACACGATCAATTGGCGGAAAAATACAAATGTGGTCTGTGGTTGTTGGGTCATGCGCTTCTTGGGCTAGATGCACTTACTGCGCCGGGCAGTGTTCACCAAGACAGCCAACAACTAAAAAGAATCAGGAGGACGGCGGGCAACGATACAGACGCGAAGTGTGGGGACCCTGACCATTTCATTACATAAAGCGATTACGTGTCATGTGTCTTGTTGGGGACTTCGCGGTCACTCGAACTGTTGGTTAGAAATACCTCCTGGTACGGCGGTGTGTTGCAGTCAATAGTGCGTCTGCATTAACAATATTGTAAAATCTTCTAACTAACCTTGTTGTGTTGTCATTATACCCACAATAGGCATGGAAAGTCCATGGTACAAACAGCTGTTTCGGTCATTCTAATGAGGCATATGCAATTGCAAGGCATTCATTAGGCTAATATACACAAAAATGAAACAGTCATACGTAATTATTTCATTCTGACGGATTTTTATTTTAACCTTCCTAGTCACGACGGTGGCGAACACCGGAACAAGTCATAATACCACCTGGTCAGACGGTTATGCAGGTGTGTATGTATGTGCCTCAACTCCTTTGTCTGGTGTCAACCAACTGTATCATGTTGAGCTTCCTGATTTGCATTCACATTTTCGAGTAGATTCAGTTTCAGATCTCCATACACTCGTGCTGATACCTCCGGTTCTTCTGCTTTTCCATACATGATGCAATTCCTGTTAATCCCGATGAATTTTACATAACTGCAAAACTTGATCAATAACACTTCTGTTTGCTGTCTGAAACAGTGACTAGGTAAAAGACAAACCTCCATCTGAAATGCACAGGAAGTTACTTCTTGATATGACCTAAGTTTAAATGAGGCTGTTTTGAAGTCACCAGTAATTCTAACCCGAAGTGTACGGAGCAAGAAGTTGCGATAAACAGTCTACTCCCTCAACTGTGGTGTGCTCAGCCACACGACAGGGTCTCTGGATCCGTGGAAAATGTGGAAGGCACCAGATTTTCAGGTATTATACAGTTATTCAATAAATGGGTTCTTGTTTAGCAGTCTATCTACTTTCATGTTTATCAGCGAGCTTTCGACCGGGCCACAACTGCAGCGCCTATTGTTAATTGATGTCCAATAAACTCCAACCAATACGTCAGTGTAGTCACAAACCATCGACAATATCGAGTAGGCTTTTTTCTGACGATGTAGGTTCCTATTGTAAAACAACCAATACCGAATTTTGTAAGCCATACATTGTTGGGCAAAAGACTAGAAGGAGTGGCTTACAACACTGGGCCGGCATTAAGTAGACATGTATGTGAAGCACACTACACTGATCTAGAGATGATAATGCTACGTATACATGTTGGTTGTATAAACATTAAACTAAAACTAACCAGCTTTTTTGTGTTGTTTACTTCGTTTACGTGACCTTTAATGAATGTCGGGGGTCACCAAAGCACATAATCCCATTTGATTCCACATATGATTCTCATTCGTTCACTCGATTCAAAAAATTCCACGCGGCTTAGTATTCTGGTTGGTAAGGAGCAGGAACGTTGGCAACCTACTGAAATTTGGACAGCGAGCAAATACATGGCTTGAATGGCAAAACACTTTACTATGCTCAGAATAACCGCACTCAGATGGATGAGGAATTCCAAAACTAAGGCTCTTAAGTACTTTTACAAGATAAACTGTTAGTTTTGATCAACTGGACAACCTAGATTATTTGGGGTTGAACGATTCCGGGACTACAACGAGAAACCTCAACATCACTTGCAAGACTCGCGAGCCCAAAAGCACGGTAGCAAATAAGGCAAAAACACACCATGCAACTTAAAAGCATACAAGGAGAAGTTGGTACATTAACCAGCACCGTATGTGAACAACTTTGCATCATTGCACGAGGAGGCTGCTGTTCGGACGAATCCATATCAAACGCGCCAACCACTGCCTGTCAATTACTAAGTACTACACAGACGATTATTACTAGGATGTGCGTGACCGTAAAAATGTAGCGTGCTGAGAAAGAGAGCCAATTTGGGAGGCGCCGGTGATAGTTATGCGATTATGATGTAAGTCTGGTTAGTCGTGTTGAACACATCGTGTGGCGAATATAATTAACATTTTTGATAGTCGCATTTCGTTGTACACTTTTGATGATTTCGGTATTTTATCTACTTTTGTTTTAGTCAGACGTTCGGTTTTCTACTATCGTCTCGGAGCTAAAAACAGCTCGCTCCGTGCTTCGTCAGCTTGACGTGCTTTCCCTATACACTCTACTTTCCAGGTTTGACAGTAGTGCATGCGGTCAACGCGCTGAACCCTTGTTTTCAGTGTCGTACATGTTTTGATAGTGAGAATCAGAATGCGCACTATTTTGTGGGGCCATTGTAACAAGGACGCTGCTTACAAGTCTAGTTAGAGACACTCAAAGTGGCTAATTTGAACGAGATCTACCAGTACTATGATCTTATGGGGGAAAACGAAGAGTGAATATACAGCCTGCAAGCAAACACTCCAGTTTATTGGCAAGTCATTCAGGGTTCACCGCAGAGCATTGCCGGTGCAGCAGTCGCTCGTTTACAACCGACTCAAGCAAATGTCCAGATTGAGCACAATTGTGCTCAATGTGGTCTGTTAACAGACCACATTAGTCTGAGCTGCACTACATGCTACAACATCCTGATGATTTTAGAAGTGTGTTGGATACAATCATATATATCGTTTAGTAGATTTGAACAGATGAACAATTACCTCTGAAATCTGAAATCGTCCATAGTATTACTTGATAATTTTACGTAATTCAACGGAATCAAACCAGATTCGCCGACAGAATTTGTCGCGTGAGCCCAGTTGGGATCCTTGAACAGTTATTTAACTGAAAAACACGTTACTGTTGCAATATTCAATATCTTTAGCTCTTCATTGCGAAAGAACGGAAGATCCTCGTTCTTGTCTCTTCGAAAACTATAATTAGCACTAACGACATCTCCAGATT
The DNA here is from genome assembly GCA_014220965.1 of Paragonimus kellicotti. Lineage (NCBI taxonomy): Eukaryota > Metazoa > Platyhelminthes > Trematoda > Plagiorchiida > Troglotrematidae > Paragonimus > Paragonimus kellicotti. The sequence continues at coordinate 16,747 of LOND01001355.1, read as the reverse complement.
TATACATAACGCCTAATTGTGTCATAGCCTGACCAACATTAATCCATACATGAATCTCGTTAAATGCTAACAAGCATGTTAACCGAACAGATTCACGTTCGTTAACATACGCCAGGATAAACACGAAGGGTATGTATTAAATGCACTACAACGCAGATGCAGGAGAAACTCCGCAGAACGTTTGCAAAATACAAATCAGAGGGTCTTACATTCAGGGAGCGCAAGACATCACGAAATATTTGTTTTACTACATGAACACAGCAAATGAACTGTCGACTAAGACTGAAAGCCACGACGATACGTAGTGTTGTAACGTGCAATCGGAACCAGCAGGCGCATGCAGACTGAATTTGAGTTGTGTAGCAGGTATAGTGTCCACAATTCACGGTTATATTTCATAATTCATTTTTGTACGTTTTTTGTTCATTGTTCATTGGTAGAAGGCAGGAGTCGCCGACTGTGTGACCCTGTTCACTGAGCGTCTGGACACCAAAGTGAGCAGGACGTTAACTATCTTCCTTCTTCCAGCGCGCCGTCATATGTGCGTCTTGGCGCCGCCTAAAGACCACATCATTGGATGCTAGCACCCCTGCGCTGGCAATGCATTCCAACTATTGACGGCCCGCCGTGACAGTCGGAATACGGCGTGAATTCGCCCGATCTTTGTTTGAGAATCGTGAGTGGATGGTTCCGAAATCCGTGCTCGCTTCGTAGGGGAAAATCTGCTCTGAGCCGCTCACCCACGTCACCTCGCAAAATATGGTGTATTACAGTGAAGTCCCCGCGGAGTCGCCGGTAACTCTGGGGGTATATGTTCAGATAATTCAGTCGTCTGTTATAGGAGGGGCCCCTTATCCCAACAACCATGCGTGTGGTTGCCCCCTGTACTCTTCCAAGTTGAGATACCTCACGTTGCATGCAGGGGAACACTGCGGCGGAGCCGTACTCTACTCTCGGACGAACATGGGATGAGAAGAGTAAGCACCTTGGCGAAGGATCGACGGATGGCCCCAAACACTCCCCTAGCTTTAACACAAAGTTGTGTTGTTTGAGGCTGCGTTTTGAGGGTGTCTGACACCAGCAACCCTAGGTCATGCTCAGTATTACACTGTGTCAACAGGTGACCCCCAACATGATATGCCTTGACATCCCTTATATCACCTAGGTGCATGAAAGAGCATTTTTGTGGGTTTAGAGGCAGGTTCCATTGAATTGTCCGTGTTGAAATCGTATCCAAGTCCACTCGCAATATTTCGCTACCCTCAACTGAAGAGACTGTCCTCTACACTTTCATGTCATCATCGAAGACAATGGCAGGCGACTGCAACTGATCCAATAGATCACTGATGAAAAACAGAAACAGTAAGGGTCAGAACACCGACACCTGTGGCACACCACTTGGGCAGGCAGCCATTCAGATAATTGCTGGTTGATCCTCACAGCGGATGACCAACTACGGAGGAAGTCTGCTATCCAGTTTATTATAGGCGAGCTGACAGCGTACTCTAACAGCTTGGTGAGAAAATAATTATGCGGCGCTCTGTGGAAAGCTTTGCTGAGGTCGGAAAACACGACGTCTAGAGTCCTGCCGTTCGCCCTCGCTTCCACTCATCGCTGTCAGGCGAGTAGGAAGTTTTTCGAGCAAGATCGCCCTCTCCGGAATCCGTGCTGCTTCTCGCTGAGAGTCGAGAGTTGGTCCAGAGGTCCTTGGAGACGACGGGCTATCAGCCGCCTCATTACTTCACCAAGTATGCAAGTCAGGGATACTGGTCGGCAGTTGTCAGCTTCCGACCGTCCTCCTTCCTTGTACATGGGTGCAACAACTGCTCGTTTCCACTCCGTTGGCAGCTTACCTTCGTTCAGAGACTGTTGATACAGGTATGTCAGTGGCACAGCCAATTCTACCGTCAGTTCACGCAGCAACAAAGGGTGGATGTTGTCCGGGCCGGGGAACTGATTGACATCGATCGACCTTAGCTCGCGTTTCACCTCATCAATGCTAAATAGCATGTCAACCAGGCATGGTTCAATGTCATCGGGCAAGGCAGATTGTGCATTATCCTGGGATAAGACCGATGCATACTGCCGAGCCATTAGCCGAGATTTGTCCCAGTCCTCAAGCACCTCGCTTCCGCTCTGATCCATCAGTGCTGAAATTTCCGCGTCAGTTCTGGTCCGTCGACGGATGTACGCCCAGAGCCCCTTGGGTACCGTGGCCAATTCCGCGGCCAACCTTTCCCCATATTATTAGCGCTTTCTTAGCTTCATTTTATTACATTCACTCCGTGTCTTCCAGTACGCATCGTAGGTACCATGACCAGTCCGGTAGCTCATCCACTGCCGGTGTCGGCGCCCGAGGGTGGCACGCAATTCGACATCGAACCACGGTGGCCCTTTAGAGTGGGGACGACCACGTGACACCGTGTTCTCCAAATGAGGTGAGATGCGTTGAAGTCTCCCAATATCAAGCAGTGGTTAGTTGCTCCAAATATCCTTAAATTGTCTAACGGTTAAGATGGAAGCCATCCAGGATAGCGAGCATAGTAGAGCTGTTCGGTGTTAACTTGACCTCGCAACACAGTCCCCAGTAAGTACCGTCACCGTTGACTCTGGCTAGCAAGGGAGTAGCGGGAATGTTATCACGAATAAAAACATCACCCCTCCGGCTTTTCGACCACTAACACTGGAGTGGTCCGAATGGAAGAGGGTATATCCGGAGAGAGAGGCTTCAGCGTCCATCACGTCCACAGACAACCACGACTCATCAAGGGCCATGCCTGCAGGGTCATCACTTCCAATCCGTTCCTCTACCTCATCCAGCTTGTTTAGTAAGCACCCGACGTTTGAGTATACCACTCGCGTCCGATCTGAGCTTGCTTCTCTATTTATGGAAGGGAGAGTGTCGGGTATTGTTGCTGAATGTCCTGTCGCTCCTCCTTGCCCAGAAAAAACAGGGGGAACATGAGGGGTTTCCAACGGGCTTGAGGCCTCCTCCTCTTGACCTGAAAATTCTGAATAAACAGGGCGGACCCCCGTTTATCCTTTCCATCGTGCAGTTTCCTTAAAGCAGTCTTCAGGCGCTCACGATCCTCTGGGGCCAGATCTCTCGCTATGCGGAAGTCCACACCGCGCACCCTCGACGAACGCTGCAGGAGCAGGCGAGCTTCTACTGCAGCTCCCTAAACTACTTTGAGTGGCCTCCTTGATAAGCTTATGTCGTCCGCCATCCGACCAAGGTGAAAAGATGAGTTCATTGTTATTTTTGAAGCTAAATACTCTTTCTCAGTTGTGAATATCTTAATGAGCGAATCACGAAAAGCGGCAATGTCGCGATCCAACCTTGGCAGCCTCAGAAAGGTTAAGTACTATCACACACTGATCGCGTGGTGGGTGTAACTTTCTAGATCGTTGTCGAGCTTCCTCCTTCTGTATGTCAGCGGGAGGGTCTGCATGACCACTGTGGGCATGTTCAACCTCTGACGCTTCGAGTCTGGAGGTGGACGTGGCTATCTTTGTTTTTTCTTCCCTGTGTGTAGAGCTCTCATTTTCTGCTCACTAGGTGCGGCTGGTCCCTCCGAGGTTCTCCCAATCACATGGTCCAGAACACACCCTACATCTCTTGGGACGCCCGCAACCACGTCCTTCAGGAATTTCTCAACCACGTCAGCGAATGTACGTCCAGAAGGCGGTGGGGTGCCCGCGCACAGCTGCAGTTCCGCGATCGTCTCTGCAGGTGTGCTACGTATCCCTTGATCCAGCGAAGAATGTGTATCATGCGCCCCAAATATGGATATTGGAAGTTGAGGAGGACTCAATTTGACACCTCTCGTGCGACACTTCAGGCAACAAAATTTGAGCCGATCCGAACAACTTTTCTTGAGACAATTGTACAGCTCAGCGGTGACTGAAGCGCAGGCACGATGTAATCAGCCATCACATATGTCACACTGTAGAGCCCGCGTCCGTTTTTTGATGTTCTCTTCACGATTCAGGCACGGCGATGGCTTTCCAACAACGACGAGCTCACTCCTGATAATCTGGAGAGAAAATGTGTCACTAGTTGATCAAACACAGAAATTACCAGATTTGAAAGAAAAGTAAATGTTGGTTTAGCTCCCCAAACTCGTTTTGTCCTCAAAAATTGGATGAACCACATCACGCAGCGAAAATTTCAACCACCCAGTGTATATACCTTCATGCTAACCTCACCTGTACACCTGTTTAAAACCATCAACTTACTTTTGAATGTAATCGTCTAAACGAACTAACGGGAGCTACCGTACACCGTCTCTGTCTTATCTATTTGTGCGGATTTTGAGCTGGTAAAACAGTTTCACGATGAGATATTTTAGCTCCGCGTATTGACTAATGCGTTTACGCTGAACGTTCATCGTTGCACGCCACGTGTGGAATTATCTGTCGGTCGAGTTCCGAAAGCCAACCCTGGCGTTGTCTTTCCCCCTTATGGTGGTCTATTCAACTCGGAGGACCTCGAATCATCGGTGAGTCGTTCCTTTTCACCGATACGTCTTCTGTTTTGTTTGTATGTTCATCTTCTGAGCCTATCCGTTATTATTACAACCTTCTTAGGTATTACCATACCCCCAGTCGGTTTTATCATCTGATAGCTTAAGTCACCACAAAGTCGGTGAGCCCGACTATATTTTTTTCGATCTGTGCTTTATTCATCTTTTTGGCATTATTAGAAATGTTTGATGATAACATGGACATTGACATTAAAGCCGAACACAGTGTTGCTCTACAACTGCCCGAATACAGCGCCCGAAACCCTCGACTGTCGTTCCACCAGATTGAGGTCGTCTTTACCACCAGACGGATAACGTCAGAGAAAATAGAATTTTCATACGTGGTGAATTCACGTCCTTTTGACGTCGCAGCGAAGGTGGAAGACCTGCTAGACTCAGTCCCATCCGATCTCCCTCATACCCTGTTGAAAGACGCCATCGTAAAGCGGACTGGAAAGTCAGAGGCTAAACTCTTGCACGACTTGTTTAATTCAGTCGAGCTGGGGGTTCGGTCTCCATCCCAACTGTTACGTTACATGAGAGGCCCTTTGGGCTCGCGGAAGCTCAACGATGCAATCTTGAGACAGTTATGGGTAAAAAACTGCCATCTGCTGTGCAGCACATTTTGGATGAAGACAGCACAGTTGACAAGTTGGCAGCCCTTGCGGACAAGGTGTCGGAAACCTTCCCTTCACAACCGGTGTGCGCCGCAACCAAAGCTGTTCCCACGTCGTCCCCTTCAGTCTCAATTGTTGGTGACAGCCTAAAACTTTTGACTGAGAAGGTGTGTCATCGTATGGATAATATGGCTATGCAAATCAACGAGCTGAAGAGGCATCCACCCGGAAGCCGTGCACGATCTAACTCCCGCAGCCCATCAAGGTGGTGTTGGTACCACCACAACTTTCAGCATAGAGCGAAGAATTGCACCCAGCCACGTACACTCCAAACTCGTTACGCGTCACTGTTAAGCTGGCAGACCGGCCAGTAACGGCGACGACTGTCGCTGGCCCAGCAGGTACTAGTCGCCTATTTTTCATCAGGGACCGATCGACCGCCTTGCGGTTCCTTATATATACCGGAGACGAGCTCAGCGTTATTTCACCGCAGCCGAACGATTGAATTCAGTCTGGCCAGTACACTTTACGGGCCGCAAGTCAACTTCGCAACAAAACTTTCGGAAAACGCTCCCCAACTATAGATCTCGGTCTCCGGCGATGTTTTCGGTGGATCTTCCTGCTTGCCGACTTTCAAACGCCACTCATCAGTGCCGATTTTTTAGCACATTTCACCCTTTCCGTCGATATCGAGGCGCAAGCTAATTGACAACACTACCACATGCACAGTAAATGGCACCCAATCGACGATCGCATCAATCAGTATCTGGCCTGCTCTTCCACCAACACCCTCTTTCGCGACACTGTTGAAAGGGTTCCCTTCGTTAGCTCAGCCGTGCTCACATTCCGAGACGGCTAAGCACAACGGGGAACACAAAATTACAACACGCGGTTCTCCGATTTTCGCTCGTCCACGCCGTTTACACTCAGACAAACTGAAAATAGCCAAGGCTGAACTCGAACATGTGCTTCAGTTTGTCATAATTCGAATTTCGACCAACTCTGGATGACACAACCGAACTTATTACCAGAAGGGTTCCGTGTGCTTAGCGACCTTGCGGTGAAGACCGCGCTCTCAACAACTGCACAATCCCGGACAGGTACCCTACACCACATATTCACGACTTTTCTGTAGGACTAGCTGACGATACCATTTTCTCTAAATTAAACCTAGTACGTGCCTATTATCAAATCCCGGTTGCCGAAGAGGACATTTCGAGAACAGCCATTGTTGTATGCGCGTCAAAGTCGCCTGTATGCCTCGTAATCGCGCTGAAACTCGAACCACGTTCTGCTGGTCACGCCCTCGACGACTAACGATTCATTCGTCCACGCACATGAGAATGACGCCGTCGCTTGCTACTAGGACCATAGAGTTTGCACATTCAATGAGTCATCTGTTCTCTCTACCGTTGTTAAAGAATGTGAGGCCTACTGTTGACTTCACCCGAATAGGAATACAACAGCCATTACAAGGGATTTTGGAATTTTCGTGTTCAAAAGGATGCCCTTCTGACTTCGTAATGCGGCTGGAACATTTCGGCGATTCATGGACAGAGTTTGCGTGGGCTCCCTTTCACATACGTCTACATCGACGGTGTTTTGATCGCTAGCCGCTCAAACGAGGAACGCTTTGCCCTTAGTCGTGTGACTTTTGACCATTTCGCGCAATATGATATTGAAATCAACATCGACAAGTAATAATAATAATGCATGTTTCTCAACGCGTTCGTGACAGACACGTTCGGATGTGCGCAATCATGACAGATAAGTACAAGCATTACAAGTGTGTCTTTGGAGTCAGTTCATTGGATTTTTCGGGACATCGCATCGACCAAACCGGCATCACAGTTCCGCCAGATAAAGTGGAGTCCGTCTCGAATGTTCCGTCCGACTACGATGACCCAACTTCGACGATTCCTTGGCATACTTAATTATTATCGGCGTTTTATTCCCCATTGCGCGGATATTTTAAAACCATTGACAGATCTGCTTGACTCCAAAAGTAAGTCAATTGAACTCTCACAGGAAGACAAAACAGTATTCTGTGCGGCAAGGGAAGCTCTATGCCACGCCACTGAACTGTGCATCATCAGTTGCGATCCAAACGCCCGTCTCATTCCCAACACAGATGCATCAAACGCCGCTGTCGGCGCAGTCTTAGAACAATCCGTAAATGGTAAACAGCAACCCTTAGTCTTTTTCTCACAAAAGCTACGACCGGCACAGATGAAGTACAGTATCTTTAGGTGCGAGCTGCTGACTATTCATTGGGCAATGCGTTAGTTTCGCCATCTTTTAGAAGGCCGTCACTATAGCGCAAACAGATCACACGCCTTTGATAATAGTTCCTCGTGTCAAACCTGATCGGTACTCTTCGCGTGAAATCAGACAGTCAGAGTACATTTGCCAATTCCCCGTGGACATTCAAAACCTACGTGTTGACGGCAACATCGTTACTGATGCTTTATCACGTTCTCACATCAATCTTGTCCAATCGCTACCCTCATTTGAGTGGTCTAAAATGGCCACTGCCCAACAGCACAGTGAGGACATGAAGAACCATTCCATCAGTAAGTCCTTGAAATTATCTTCCATCTCTATGCCGACACAAGCTGATGACATTCCATGCGATATCTCAACAGTTACACTTAGACCGTTTGTCCCACTCTTATATCGACGTGCCGTTTTTAATAATTTCCTTTGTTTATCTCACCCTGGAGAACGAAGTACACTAGAGTTGATTGCACAATGCCTCGTTTATCTGTCTATGAACAACGATATTGGCCTCTGGTCACAATAATGCATCAACCGCCAAATGAGAAAAGTGCATAGGTAAGCGGTCACCACACGTGACGCACTCCACCAGCTGGATGCCTGATTATCCCATAATGAAAATAATAATGCATATTTCTCAACGCATTTGTAAAAGACACGCTCGGATGTGCGCAATAATAACCGATAATTACGGGTGATACAAAGCAACAAATAGTTGTATTATAAGACACAATAAATCTGCTGACAAAATGAAGCATACCCATAGTGAAATGGGTTGAGGCCTACAAACGTATGATGCATGCACCAGATAAGCAGATAGTTCGCTCGTCCCACAGATTCGTCCAAAAGGTAAGGGTTATATGAATTTCCCTTGTACAAAGTTTATGTAAGGGACGATGTTTCGAATTTTTGGAGATCACACCGGGCAATACGTGCAAATGCATCTTCAGCATCTCGCCGTTATTTGACGTTATTAGCCTCGGGAATTGTTGAAATTAATTGGTTCTTGTGCGATAGAGAACGGAATTTCCAATAATCCGGCGGAGAATATTGAGCAGACACCAGCGCAAGACCGTTCGTCGAATGCTCAAAAACGCCAAAACAGTCGAAAATTCTCGCGGAGTGCCCGACCAATACGGGGTCTCGGACGTCCATATCATCGTCGAAACTTTTTCCTCGCATAACAAATGCTTCAAGAGTGAGAACGTAGAACACAATCTTACGTGTTAGGTGGGGAAATGTGAGTGATCAACATGTAATATGATAAATAATGTATATGTGTAATATTTCTTGACAAAAAACCTTACGCGATATTAATAGTTCATTTTCCTTTCAATAATGTATTAATATCGGCGGGCAATTGATATAGAATTCCACGATGATCGGGTAAGCAGCAGCTACTTCCAAAATGATTATCACGTGAAGTCGGAAGTCCGTACGAAGTTTTGACATTAGTTTGTTTCATAGGGTCAATGTTTAAGCTGAATTTATATTTCATAGCACAAAACGGTTAATAGTGGTTGACGAGTAGGGTTTGAGGCAGGTGAGACTGCATGAGCTGTGAATTGAGGTTTCGGTGCACTTATGTAAGGTAAACGTGGGCAGTATTTTTTCCAGTTTTTCTTTAGAATGTTTTCGTGTTAGTCAATTAAACCGTAAATTCGGATACCAACAACGTAGCCTGATGGTTTATCAGGGTGAATAGGTTATGACGACTGGCATACACATAATATGTGAGACATAATCCTGTTTTTTTTCTATTTTGTTGAGACTGAGTAAGTGGGAACGAGTATATGTGTTACGTGTAGCTGATAGATAATTTTTTCCATGGACCGCATTCAAAAAGGACGTCGAGGATACACCCAGTTTGAAGATAGACACTTATGTTGACGATGTCAGTTGTTATCCAGGCACTTTTTAAAACGTTGAATACTGTTACTAGCTCTGATGTGGTCGGAAGCCTATTCCAAATATAGGACTATTTACAATGAAGAAGTTGGCGCGTATCTTTTTCCGAGCTAAGAGGGCTGGCAAAGTGGAACCTTTGTTTCTTAGGACATATGGAGAGCTGTGTTGAAGTGAACGCGGACATGTAGTGATGTCGTCCGAGTGTATCAGTTTATACAGCAGTGTAAGATTAACTTCAGCCTTGTAACCAAAGTGGACCAATACCAAGTGTTTGGCAACGTTCTTTAAGGTAAATGGGAATGAATATCCTAACGAGCTCCTGATGGATGATCATTGGAGATTCCCAACACAGCCATCAGATTTGCGTAGGTGACAGTAATTGAAGATGTTATCTCGAGTTGAGGTCGGCACACATTTTGTGAACAGCCCGCTTGCACCCGGTAGACCGAATGTCCTTTTGATACAGCCTATTGTCCTTTTAGTTTTTTGCTACCTAATTAAATCAAACGCTCAACCACACACTTTTATGAATAGTGTTCGAATTACTCGATCATTTTCAAAAGGAGAGTGAAGAGAATCTCTCTGTTCTATGCCGTGATCTATGCCCGTGATCAGAACTTCTCAGTTAGGTTGAGTTACTGTCCCCATTGAACCAGCTGAGCATGGTTTTGAATCAGTAGTTATTATTCGGGATTTCGGTGTGTTCAAAATGGAACACCACCCACACTTGATGCAGGCTTTGCACTTAGATAAGTCTTTCGGCTAGCCTACTTTGATTCATACAACTGTCGTTTTGTAATTGTATTGAGGTCAAAACTGACACTTGACGATGTTACGGTCAATTCTTGGAAATTGGTCCAGAACGGATATCCATACAGACGAGGCCCCCATGGTGAATATGAGATTGAATATACGCCTCTCTCCGGTTGGCATTATGACATGTTGGTTCCAATTATTCAGTTAAATGTATGAAAGAAATTCAGTTCGCTTTGCTGGAGCTGAGAATGAAATCCGGCACATATTAGGCATGTTAAAGTCACCACCTATTAATTTGTGTTCGCAAGACATGTTTGCTACATGATTTGTCACATCTACGGGGTCAGTCAAATCATCGTTATTTACATTAAGTGGTTGGTAAATGCATCCTATGAGTAGGTCACCAGGACCAATGGAAACGATTAACCACAATGAGTCCTCGATTTTATGACGGCTAGGCTCTTCAATTTGGAAAAGACTAGGTTCATCAAGTGTAGCTTCGGAAAATTGCACCTTTAGGTGAATAGTGCACCCAACGCCTCGCTCTACGAGACTATTCCTACGAAACATGTGATATCTCAAGATGCTAACATGCTTGTCTGATGTATGAGGAGAACACCACGTCTCGGCGACGAGACCGATGTGGGGATTAGACAAAAATCAAAAGATCTGAAGATGTGCATCAAACTTGCTTATGGTCTAACTTTTGTGAGTGATAAATTAATGGAATTTTTTCTGTCAGGCGCAACAGTTGAACTGTTAAGAAACTGCACGATAGATGGGGTAGTGGGTTCCAGACTATCAAATGGAGAGGTCTGGCTTAGGAGATGTACCAATTTTCAACTCACGTTCGAATGGATGTCGCAAAGGTTTGACTCCACGACAGGTGGTTGTGAACGAAATGTGTAGAGTTGCACTAAAATGGACCGGTTTGACGGGCATTCGCGTTCGTTAAATAATCGGGAGGTGATGTACTTTACGGGGTATATACGTTAGGAGCTGGGCTTCTGGTAGCATTCATGTTTTGGATGGAAGGATAAAGTTTTGCGGTGCTATTGGGTAATGCACAAAAAGCTCGAAGCCTATTATAGTTTTGGACTGCTTCAGAAGCGGTAGTGTGCACATTGTTCATTTTCATCTGCGAAGCGTTGGCTTGCAGAATGTGATTCCTAGAACGCCATTTACAGCGTTTACGAAATATCGTTGATTTACAATTATGTTGCAAATTTAGGACATTATTATCTAGTAAGCACCATACAGGTCTCACTACTCGTTTGGGGCCTTGTTCAAGTGTTTTGGATCTGTGGTTGAGATTTGCAGTCGCTCCAGATAATGGAAGGGAATGCCCACAGTAAAAAGAAGGTGGATTTGCTTGCTCAGCCTCGTCTTTGTTCTGGAAATTTGAGATAATGCCCCCAACACTCTGGAGAACTTTCATCGCCTTAGGGCCAGGACTCATTCCAGTCAGCACCTTGTTTGACGGAGGGAGTCGTCGATGTACAGGGGAGGTATTCTCAGCCCAAACCGTGGGCCCTGCTGGATAATCGTGAACGCGCCCGGCGTCAAGAGGGCTGGACGTAGTTTGCTTTTCAGTATACTTCTGAGCAGACAACGTGGCTGTGTTGCCAGCTGCAACTTGCTCATCTACGGAATTTGTAGAGCAGTCGGGATCGACAGTCAAGCCAATGAGGTTGCTGGATTTGTTAGTTGAGTTCTTTACTCGGGGAATAGTGGTTCGTAACTTTTCCCTTTGGAGTAGTGTCTTGTCAGCAAACACTTTTATGGACTTAAAATTGGTGGCACGCATAATTTGGTCTCGTCTGTTGACGAATTCGTTCACTACAAATTCACTTGTGAACTGCAGTAACAGTGGACAAATCATTTTTGCCTGTAACTTTCTTGGAGCAAGTTCTTAGGCCGTGGCACTCCTCGGTCTCCATCCCTACCAGCTTGAGTGAGAACGGGTGTTCACGGTCAACGAGTAGTATTCTGTCAGGTTATGTTTTAAACACAACACTTTATTTGCACAGCGTAGCCGTTTGTGCATTCCGTAGCTAATTGTGTGTCATAAAAAGCCCAGCAGCTACGAGATTTCTTCATGACTGGAATAGTCTCATGATGGGCGTTACTTAAAGCATTTAGAATGCAATTATTATCCAGCTGGTGCAATAACATTCCGGTTAAGCTCTTTTACCTTACAGTGGTAGTTTTTTCCATTGCCGCCTCTAAGTAGTTTATTTTTCTAACTCGATCCGGAAATACATCGGTTATAGAAACTTGACATAACTTGGTGTGGTTCCTTCCCTTGCGATGGTTTAATGTTGGTTCGTTGTGTTATCGCTTCAGCAGCCAGATTTGGCTTCCTTCAATAATGGCAAGGAAGGAGTAGTGTGGTTGAACTTTGGTGTCTAGAAATTTTATACCTTTCCTTTTGTTTCTCCGTTGCCCTTTTTCGGCATAAAGGCTGATCGTGTGGCGACCAGAAAATTTTTGAGCGCCTAGCTACTTAAGTGGCTTGGGCAGATATTTTTTCAAAAAATTTACCGATATACGATCAAAAACGTTTCAGAGTAATTACGATAACAAATTGATCAAATTAGTATGTTAATTGAGACGTTAATGATATGGAACGGAAATGTACGGTGCATGCAATGATTAACTTGGCCTCTTTCGAAACACGGCAACAACGATCCCTCTGACCTCATTTCTGAAAATCGCTTGGTGCATGATCCCTGACCATTAGGTTCAGCGTAAAACTTGTGAAACAAAAATTGATGTAAAATACTCAGTATGTTCCATGAATCAATGACAGAATATGCATGCACTCGCTATTCACAAGCGAGGAGAGAGGGAATGGATATATACATGTATTGATGTAGGTGATATGCGTCTGCGAGAAGAGCCTGGCGACAGAGCAACGATGCTAGAGCGAGATAGAATTAGAGAGTCAATGGTGCACACCACGCCTTCGCTGACCTTAAAGTTAATGGGGGTGCGAGTGCCACTCGCGCGCGGGGAGTGCTAGTGGTGAAGCGATTTTCCATGAAATGAGGTCAGGAGGATCGTTGTTGGTGTTCAGAAGAGGTGCCAGTTATCATTGCATGCAAATTAATTCCGTTCATATCATTTACGTCTCCAATTAACATACTATTTGATCAATTCTGTTATCGTTAATTACTCTGAAACGTTTTGATCGTATATCGGTAATTTTTGAAAAATATCTTGCCACAATCCCACTAAGTCAGCTAGGCTTCAAAAATTTCGGGTCGCCACACGATCAGCCTTATGCGAAAAAGGCACGATGAACAACAAAGAGAGTATAAAAATTTCTAGACACCAAGTTCAACACCTACTCCATTCCTGCCATTATTGAGGAGCCAAAATCTGCTGCTGAAGCGATAAACACAACGACCAACATTAAACCATCGCAAGGAAGGAACAAACACCTAAGTTATGTTCAGTTTCTAATACCGATGTATTCCGGATCGAGTTAGAAAAATAACTGACTTAGAGCTGCAATGGAAAACTACACTGTAAGTAAAAAGAGCTTACCGGAATGTTGCACCAGCTGGATCCAATAATTAGCATTCTAAATGCTTTAAGTAACGCCCATCATGAGACTACTTCCAGTCATGAAGATCTCGTAGCTGCTGGGGCTTTTATTGACACAATAGCTACGGAACTGCACAAACGGCACGCTGTGCAATAAAGTGGTTGTGTTTAACATACCTGACAGAATACCTTTCGTTGACCGTGAACAGTCTCACTCAGACTGGTAGGATGGAAGACCAGGAGTGCCACGGCCTAAGACTTCGCAAGAAAGTACAGCAAAAATGTTGTCCACTGTTACTGGCAGTTCACAAGTGAATTGTGTGAAACGAATTCGTCAACAGACGAGACCAAATTATGCGTGCCACCAATTTTAAGTCCATAAAAGTGTTTGCTGACAAGACACTACTCCAAAGGGAAAAGTACGAACCACTATTCCCCGAGTAAAGAACTCACCTAACAAATCCAGCAACTCATTGCTTGACTGTCGATCCGACTGCTCTACAAATTCCGTAGATGAGCAAGTTGCAGCTGGCAACACCGCACGTTGTCTCGCTCAGAAGTATACTGAAAAGCAAACTACGTCCAGCCCTCTTGACGCCGGGCGCGTTCACGATTTATCCAGCAGGGCCCACGGTTTGGCCTGAGAATACCTCCCCTGTACATCGACGACTCCCTCCGTCAAACAAGGTGCTGAGCTGGAATGAGTCCTGGCCCTAAGGCGATGAAAGTTCTCCAGAGTGTTGGGGGCATATACTCAAATTTCCAGAACAAAGACGAGGCTGAGCAAGCAAATCCACCTTCTTTTTACTGTGGGCATTCCCTTCCATTATCTGAGCGACTGCAAATCTCAACCACAGATCCAAAACACTTGAACAAGCCCCAAACGAGTAGTGAGACCTGTATGGTGCTTACTAGATAATAAGGTCCTAAATTTGCAACATAATTGTAAATCAACGATATTTCGTAACGCTGTAAATGGGTTCTAGAATCACATTCTGGAAGCCAACGCTTCGCAGATGAAAATGAACAATGTGCACCACTACCGCTTCTGAAGCAGTCCAAAACTATAATAGGCTTCGAGCTTTTTGTGCATTACCCAATAGACGCAAAACTTTATCCTTCCATCCAAAACATGAATGCTACCAGAATCCCAGCTCCTAACGTATATACCCGTAAAGTACATCACCTCCGATTATTTAACGAACGCCGAATGCCCGTCAAACCGGTCCATTTAGTGCAACCTCTACCACATTTCGTTCAACCACCTGTCGTGGAGTAAACCTTGCGACATCCATTCGAACGTGAGTTGAAAATTGGTACATCTCCTAAGCCAGACCTCCATTTGATAGTCTGGAACCCACTACCCATTCATCGTGCAGTTTCTTAACAGTTCAACTGTTGCGCCTGACAGAAAAAATTCCATTAATTTATCACTCACAAAAGTTAGACATAAGCAAGTTGATGCACATCTTCAGACTTTTGATTTTTGTCTAACCCCACATCGGTCTCGTCGCTGAGACGTGGTGTTCTCCTC
>LOND01001354.1:80398-97426 GCA_014220965.1 Paragonimus kellicotti | reverse complement strand
TACTAAAGCACCGATATAATCGCGTAATTTTAAGGCATCTCACCACTTATCATATCTCCGTAGCTGAGCACGCGTTCCTACCAAATCGGTCATTTGCGACTAACATGGTTCTGATAAGTAGTTTGGAAGATTTATGATTTTGGTTGAGACCCATTTGTGAAAAGTCAGGGCTTTGGCTGGATTCGAATCAGCGACAGAAATGCCATGTCAAAACGCGGCAAGCGCTCTACCAGCTAAAGTACGAAGCTACGCCAGGAGCTCGGAATGTTCACATTTGGACTATGTTACTCACGTGCGTTTGGGCATTGTGTTTCTGTCACAAGTTCGAATCCAGCCGAAGTCTTGACATTTCACAATTGGGTCTCATCTAAAATAATATGGTCCTCTTTATTAGCAATGTAACCGAGGCTAGGGAACACGGCCTTATTTCAGACGTGATGTTCTTTGACCTCATTGCTATGTTTGACCGAATGTCTCGGTGTTCAGGATGACATTTGTAAGAAGGTAACCCCGATTTTAGGTAGTCGAACTGCCAAGGCTACATCTGACCCGTACCTCTATTTTTGTGTCCATCTCGGTGAGTTTACTTTAATACTCGGTCCGTAGATCGTAACTGTTCACACTTTATTTCAACGACCTTCCCGATGTAATCAACCGTAACTTTTTTCTATATGCGGATGACCTTAAAATTTGAAATTCCCATGATCCCAGTATTCTTCTAGTAAACTTCTGTGCTATCAGGCGATGCTGACAGGATTGATCTCTTTCCATGACAAGTGCACACATGTTTCCTGAAGGAGATCATGGAACCGTTCACAGCACATATTGTTCAACAATCTGTAGTGGTTACTGTTGTGAATTTCCAGAAAGATTTATGATTCTGGCCTTTGTTCAATCCGGCTTTCTCTTATCGTTATGAAAAGCTATACTGTATTGAGTATGACAAAACGGACATTCCCCTGTATAGGCGTGAAAGTCCTCCAGACACTTTTCGGGATCTATGTTAGATTTTTGCTTGAATATCCTACCTCAGTGGTGTTTGCTGACCTTAAAAAGGACACAAGTGCGTTGGAGTATGTTCAGCGAGCTGCTACGAAAAGTATTAGATCTTTGACACTACCTACGAGTCTCGGCCGGAAATTCTTGATCTTTACCCACTCGAGTACTGCAGATTTTGAGGCGATTTAATCCTCATATACTTCTGATCCTCAAGGTTTTGCTGGGATTCGTCGCTTTTGCAAATCGAAGCGATATGGGGAGTCATCAGAAGAAGTACAAGATTAAACATCTACTCCGCGTTAGGTGAAATTTCAGGAAAGCGGTGGTGGCTCGCCGGAATATGCTACCACCATTCGTTGTCAGTGAGCCCTTTAGGTTAAAATTTAGGAAACTTTTATACTCATTTTTATAGCCGAAGTGATGCCTGAGGTAGACAGTGTTCGTCCATTCTCTCTCACATTCTATCGTTCCTTTGGTGGCTTTGTGATTTCGAAGAACGGTGTTATACCAACCATTCTGTGGTTACTTTTCGGGAAAACTGATGCCTGCGTGGCGTCAGATGGAGACTGAACCAACCTGGGAAACGTGGGTTCCAAGCCTCACACTCGCGTCTCAATCACTTAATCACTTAAGTTAACATTCACTCGAGTTTATGGGGCTTAATAAGTAGCATACGAATATAACCCCCGCGCGCGGAAAAATATGCCGCTAGTTTGAGTTAATTTAGACAAGTTGTGTACATTTTATTCCGAGCAATGGATACGAACACAGATCAAAATATGAAATGTGCAATGTCCTGTTGCGGCGGATGAAGGTAAAAAAAAAATATTTCCCTTTCTCCACGCAAATAATGTCGATCATGGAGCGATAGTTGCGTGTTGCAGCTTTTCTTAGTTGATACACAGGGCTGAACCGGGGAAGAGATGTGCATATTCTCATACTGTGCAGGTATATGCATTTTTATGTGAACACACCTAAGCTGTCTGAAAGGCAAACAAATGCATACGACTGTACGCAGTAAAACACACCGGAATTTGTATTATTGAATCAAATGACGATCCAGAGTAACCTTGAAGGCAGTCGCTGTCACTACACTTACAACATGTTCTGACAGGAAGCTTCCACACCTAGCATACACGTTCCGCGCAGTTGTGTCTGAGTTCAAGTCTGCAATATGAACTTCATTTTTCAGACTGACCTCTGGGCTGGTTATCGCAAGAATGAGCAGAGATCCTCAGGGATGGTTTGAAATTTTCTGCCATCGGTGTTGAAGTCTAAGTTTGCCGAGCTCTTTGTTGTGAAGTTTAAACTTCAACTTCTGGTTTGCTTTAGTAGCACGCTTCTGAACAGCCTCTAAAGGAAGTTTGTTTCTCTGCATGTGTGGCGGTCAGACTGAGGTTTTTGGTCCAGATGTACGGCTGTTCAAATTTACCAAACAAACACTTCAAGGCAGCAGGTACAGTATGTTTTCCTGGTGTTTACCTCGATGTTGGGAAAACTCGAGTGAAATTGCGACACAACGGTACTAAGGTGTTTTTATCGGTTTGTAATTTCAAGCCACGCTCCATTGAACGAGCAAGTAAAACTTCGTTTATGTGTGGTACACTTAACTTTGCATTTGCTAGCGGTAAACCCAGTTTGGTTCATCTTGGCCCAATGAGAAATAGTGTTGACGTCGGTTTGAAGTGAACGAAGAGGAAGGGTTGTGAATAACACTATTCAAATGGGCCATATGTTTTATATGCGTGGAATCGTCTGACGAGCGATAATATGACGAAATCGAAGACGAGTCATCAGCGTGTATCGCACGTTTAAGTGCGCGACGCACCTCATAGTAATAAATGAGTAAGGTTACTACAAGTTCTATCATTCCAGGCTGTTGTTAAAACAGCGAACTGATAGCTTCACGAATACCCCTAGATGGTTTGTTGAACGCTTTTCATCGAATGACGTTCTGATGATGGTAATCAAAATGTGTTTCCCCTTGAAGCAGCCATCTGAATAGTAATGTTACTATTACTGACGTTGCCTCAACTGTCCACGGATGTTTGTTGTTCGTTCGCCTACATGATTTTCAAATTACAATATATCTTTCATTTCCTTTACGTTTATGTGGCAATTAGCCGAACAATTTACTGTAATATTTTTTCAACAGAAGTTCCGTTCGGCTCAGTATCTTCACCCCTAAATAGACTAAGGGAAATAACCTATTTCATTTTCTTGTCCTCTAGCACCTGAAAGTAAAGTCTACAACTGACCCCGATCCAGACAAACGCGGATTCTTCAAGAGAGAATACGAGCGACTTATTTTATTGCTGAGTTCTAAACCACCGAACGGCGAGGATGCAGTGGAATATCTAATATGTAATGCTCGCGATGCGTTGGCCGACGTGCTTGATAAAGAACATGGAGCATCAGTCACTGATCACAAAATCTTTGAAGCTCTCGCTAGACGGTTTGAAAAAGAATATCACAGTGATATGAAAGCCCTCAATGTAAGTGTCTTCTTGATCTATTTTTTGCGTGCTGGCGTGCGAGGAATTTTTTGAATAATGGCAAATACAGTATGGTATCGCGCGCCCTAATGTGCCAGTTTTTGGAAGTGTCTGCACTGTTGACAGGAGTCTCTTTTCTAAAATGTGCATGTCGCTGAGAAATATACTTCTCCAAAGAAATTAACTCAAAAATTAATAGTCATTGGAAGATTGGACTTTACATGGCATCACAATGAGCACTCCGTTTACTTATCGTTTTAAAGTTGTCTTCGTACTCCTGACGTCGACGGTAAGTCAGTGAATAGTATTTTATCGAACTGCACCCTCAGGGTTTGTGATTGAACTATGGCTTGCCTCTTATTCTGAATAAACGTCTATTTCTGGCTTGCTGCCACCTACCCTCTACTTTGCTCTGCAACCTTTTTTGCTAAAGGTTTTGAGCATGAACCGTAATCATTCTGCTATGCAGTCATGGGCGCTCTGGCAATACACCACGTCACGTACATCCTTAAACTCTCATGGTTGTACCGGTTCCCTATTGCGTCAGTCGTCACGTAGGATAATCCAGATCGCTCTGTGTGCTGCGTTCAGCCTGGTTGACCACGTTGACTAGGTTACTACTAACTTTACTGTCATCTCCAACTTGACTTCTCGAGTCCAATGTGTCACATTTCTTCCCCAGACATCAGAAAACGTAAGTCTAATTCCTAACGGCCCAGTTTTTGGTTTTCAATATTGAACCTAAAGTGCGGTTTGACGTAAACGTCTTCGGTGCTCACACTTCAAAAGAGGCAAGCCAACAAGCTACTCTCGTTTGGTTGCTACTTTTACTGAAATTTGACGCCTGACGCGTTTTGAAAACCATAATCCAGCATACCAGCCAATATATCGGCTTCACGGGGCTCACATTGTCTACTCCGTCAGGCCGGAGGTATTATAACCCTGAAGGCAATGACTATAGCTGCACTTGTCTGCAACAGGCTATGTACCATCGTTTTGACTAGCTCAAACCTATTATGTGACCCTTGTGTAATGGTCAGGCTTGCGCTGCACACCGATTCAGAGGGCTATATTGATTAGACCCTATCAGACGCAGGCATGCTAACAAACCAGAGGGCGAAAAGCAGTTCTACTCATCGGGTTCTATACGGCACCGTTGATTTAACACTTGACCATTGATGGGTATGCGGCTGAACTGTTTCGTGGTTTCACGGCTGCTGACTTCCAAATGTAGAAGGAAAAGGTTGGAAGGGATATTCGCAGCGGTTGACCGTGACCTTCGTGTTTTGTAGTACGATCGAAAAACCTTCGGTACCATTCAGCAGCGTAATACAATTCTAGGCACATCTACGTCGCTCGTCAATAATTGGAATGTAACATCAATGCGTTATTCATTGCATCTTCGGGCTACACAAGTACGTCATCATCAGATGGGTCAGACTAGAGTGATTGGCCCTTTGTAAGATCCTCCCCGAATACCGGCTTCTACGATACATGCATTCGCGGGGTGTCGGGACCTATCACTTTCCCTACAACGGCGCCATTCAACCATTACCAGTTTCCGTCCCCAAGTTTTTCGTCTTTCATACACCTCCAGATGATAGTTGTATTCTGAGGCGAGAACAGTGGACGACCATTGATGTTTTCAATATCTGCACTTTTCAACAAGTAAACTAACGAGTTACTCTGACGAATGCCTTCTCACATCTAAAGCCTGATGTGTACTGCATCCCTGGGATGTGAATCCATGATTCTAACGTCGCCGTTCACTTGGACTTGCCCCTAGGTAATTGTCAGTTTAAGCACTTCTCTCCCAACCCCGTTGACGTCACCGGATCTGAAGCCCATTATTACGCTTAAATGGGAACCACACATAGTTCCAAAGCATTGCACTGTATGTTCGGCTGGACCCCAGTGAACAGTGGCTTGTGAGTTGTCAGGCTGGGTATATTGACGTAAGTCTGTTTATTGGAATCAGAAAGGTGTCATTCGTTAATTATATCGATGTGTGCTTCAACGAGCACTTGCTCAGATACTACCTAGAATAGGTTCCATGGCACCCACGTCGGCCATCTAAAACAGACCAAACACTCAGACATCATCATAACGGTGGACGATTTTAGTGCTGAACTTGGGTGTCTTGACGCAGAAGTGTCTGGGTGGTATGTTTGGCGCTTGAGCACAACCTACTGACAACGTCGATAGACTGCTGCAAATATATATGTCTGATAGTCCCTGTGCTTCGAGTAGCATATTTCGTCACAAGAAGATGCATCTTGGTTTGAGGTGCCAATCGGTAATATAGCATCCAATAACAGATAGTACCTCGTGCACTTTGCGGCAACTACCCAAACTCGGATTATGTTATTGCACGTGTCAATTTGTTCTGTTGTTTGCTCAGATGTCATACGTCCGTATTCGAGGATTAGGATGTGGACGACGTTTGTTTGGTGACACTGACGATCGAATTCCCTCTGACAAGCCAGTTAAGGAAACTTAGTGAATACTGGGACCAGAATACATCAGCTATGCTAGCCTGACGGGAAGTATGTTCTCGCGGTTTCGCCTTGATCGTCGCTGCCTTGCTCACTTTTTCACACTCCGCTAGATGTATGAACATCGTCACTCATTTGGAAAGTCGATAATGGTCTTGTTCATCAGAGATGTCTCTGATTCAGTCAACTTTTGGGGTGTTTGTCGAGGTTGGGTCTATCGAAGGCGTATATCAACATCCTGAAAGCGCTGTACTGTCACACTGCGAACCCAGTTAGGGCCCTTGACAGATAATGACCTGGCGTAGAGAATGAAATCGTTCACGAAGGGGTTGGTCACTGTAGATCGGGTTCGTCTCCCGGGCTGGGGCCCTCGCGACTCACAGAGTCGGTGGCTGAGACGTTAGGTGAGATGGCGGCTAATCGAGCTCAGTGGCGTGAATGTTGTTTGGCCGAGTTGTCTGTGAAGTGAGTGCACTTAATGACGCGGGGCAGTGAAAGCCGTAAGGAAGCTGTCTTGCTGATGACGCCTTACTTTCACTTACAGCTCGGTTTGTTTGTTTGCAAGGTGTAGGCACCTTGATGTTGAATGTTTGAATATAGACGTAGTTTATTTTTATTAGTTAGGCGCCTCCTTGTCCCATTCCTCTTTTCATTCTCTCTTCCTGTACAGAGTTTGTTGTTTTTTTCTTCATGATTTTTTGGCAATTAGACATCACTGTGAATCAGTGATGTATTGCTGTCTATTATTATTATTATTATTATTATTATTATTATTATTATTATTATTATTATTATTATTATTATTATTATTATTATTATGACGGCTTATCATCGACCCTCATTATTTCAAATGGGGTGAGACAAGCCTCCCATTTCCCGTTCAGCCTGGCAGTCAATGAAACTTTAGATTACTCTCTGACAGATTTTGAATATAATGTGCGACTACCCGCGGACACCTAACTTCGAGACAGTGAGTATGTATGCGACATTGTTTTAATCCATGATAATTCATTGAGAGGTTAGAACGCCTTAGCGAGTAAAGCTTTTTCCTAGCAAGATAAACTGCATCAGCCGTCAAAATACCCGTGTATCTTTTTACATGAAACCCAGTTAGCACTTGTGTCCCTGACTGGTTGTTTCGCAGCTGAATACCGCTCGGAGACCATTCTCCTATCCATCGCATAGTAAAATTAAACTAGCTATCCCGAAACAACCCACAACTTTCTGGCTCAGTTGTTGATTGGTGTGTGTCTTGTCAACTGTCGTCGTATTGTGGTCGTCGTCGGTATCCATGCCCCATAATTTGTCACTGGTGCTTGACTTCTGTACATCCATGGGAAAATGATCAGTTTGACAAGAAAAATGGTGGGACTTGACCTACCTCCTAACGAAAGTCTGAGCTCAAACCTTCGACATTAGAGTGCCTACGCTTTGAAGACAGACAAGCGAATTATATTTATTGAAAAAAACCACAATGCAGCTTTGATCGGTCTCCACTGCTTCACATTATTATTTTCTATAACTATACAAATCGGTTTGCCGACGATGACATTCATTCAATGGAATCCGCATCATTGTACTTTCCTCTAACGCCTCTGGTTAAAAACTAACTGTGCTGCGACGGTTTTACTCCGAAAGTGTTATTGTTAATCTTCATTTCTGCATGCTAAATAATCACTCGTCTACCTCACACCTTGTGTCGGTCCTCCACACCACCGTAGCAGACGTTTAGTTTGTATTGTAATTGCATTACGTAATCCTCTGTGCATTTTTAAAGAGTAAGCAAATGAATTAGATCGACCCTATCTACCAGGAATCCACTTTATAACCTCATCATAACCCACCTGTTGGTATCAAAGAAAACAATTACTATCTCTGAACCTGTACACGGCATGAGGTTTGTTAACGTC
The DNA here is from genome assembly GCA_014220965.1 of Paragonimus kellicotti. Taxonomy (NCBI): domain Eukaryota; kingdom Metazoa; phylum Platyhelminthes; class Trematoda; order Plagiorchiida; family Troglotrematidae; genus Paragonimus; species Paragonimus kellicotti. The sequence goes on along the minus strand of LOND01001354.1, from coordinate 89,527 downwards.
GGTTATATAGAATAATTTAGGCCTGGCACTGTCGAGCTACCTAAGCTTATTTAAGAATACTCCATGCAGTGGTAGCTGGAATCTGCTGTCACAATGGGCCTAGTCGCTGTTGCGTAAACGTGGGGTTTTCCACCAGAGTTATGTCATTTAACCTAAAAGAAACTCATTCTTTATCAGACGGCTCCAAGTGGGAATTGGCCAGTCAACTTACTACTGACCTATCTGTCATAGGGCACGCACCTTGAATTCGCGAATGTACACGCAAAACTAACAACTGTTCGTATGTAATTGCTTTTTATTCAAAATTATTTTAATTTCTCCATGCCCTGAGTTAATCTTTATGTAAACCGACTCATCTCATGGTAGTCGCTAGCTTATTTTGTTCAAACGCATGCAAAGGATAAACTCATTCATTATTACCCAACCTTTCTTTTATTATACTACCAAGACTAAATTTTGCGCAAGACAGGTGTATCTGTGCGGGCCCGTTTGTTGTATTGCTGAGGATTCGAGGAATACTTTTGTTTTACTAGATTTTGGAACCGGACGTGCTGGTGCGGGTCACGGAGCACATCGAGCCGATCATCAGCTTTATACAGAAAATAATCGATAATGGCTTTGGGTAGGCTTTCAAACATTTTTCCTTATTTTTCGGTAATTCTCCTGATAACGTGCGCCAGGTGATGCTGACGGATATGTCTTCCATTATTGACGTTATTTTAGGCCATGCGAAGTATTTGACGTATCCAGGATCTCGGTATACATTTTTATTGAATAATTGTTCGTAGTCATTAAGATGTACAGTTTCGATGAACAAATTTAAATTGCTCACCTTTTATGATCATTCTTTGAGCCATTGTTATTGAAAAATATTTATAACTTAAGTGGTATTGTGTAGTTTAACTTGCTTGGTTTCGTCCATACGTAATTTTAGGTTACTCATCTTGGACTGGAACACACTTTCCCAGTTCACAGTTGACCTGAAAACATCTGTAGTAACATTTGCATTAACATCTATTTACCGGTCGACGTCTATCATCTTTCGTTGTAGTGATCAGTTTGACCAGTGCTTTGGCAGCACAGATAGCTGAGTCGTAACGATACTGGTTGTCAAGTGTACGATTTACTTATGGGACAACGCATAAGAGCATAAGAGCAAGTATTATACGTGGACGCTAAACAATTATTCTGTTGTGCGTTTGACTTTCAGCTTATTAACGCAAAAGATGCAGGCTCCAATCAAAACTTCACATCAGCCTGTTTAGTCCGAATTAGTGGTCGACTATAAGCTTGAAGACAGAGTCTTCAACACTGGGTTGATTCATTCGTGTCATCTTTGCTTTCTTACTAAAGTCGCTCCAAACAGCCTTCCGGAATGTTAACCAACATCTTTGTCAGTAATCCTTAATAGACTTTCAATTTTCCTAGATGTCCTCTATGTTTATCTCAGTCAAACGATCCCTATGCGGTCCACCTTTTTGGATAGTGGTACTCAGTATTTCACAATTCAATTTTGCTTTGCCGCATAGTTACAGCGTCTGCGCTCTCTAATAATGTTCCTCACCCAACTACGATTTTACACCTCAGTTATGTCGCTTCCTCGGGATCTGTTTATTTCGACACAAACTGTTTTGCCAGCGACCCAAAGCACTTTTATGCTAAGTTGGTGCCTACAGCCTACGGTGACGCAGATCAGTTGGCCACCGGCGAAGGGGAATTGGCTTCTGGTGGCGAGAAGCGTTCTCCAAACGATTTTGCTTTGTGGAAAGCATCAAAGGAAGGCGAACCAGCTTGGCCCAGCCCCTGGGGTCCCGGTCGACCAGGATGGCATATCGAATGTTCGGCCATGGCAAGTGGGATTCTGGGGAATTCAATGGAGATTCACGGTGGGGGCGTTGATTTGAAATTTCCTCATCATGACAACGAGCTAGCACAGTCTGAGGTCAGCCCATTTGGTCGCTATTGTACACTAAACTAAACGTGATTTTATTTGTGTAAATTCATGTATGGCCGGCCGTAGGAACCAAGCTTGAAAAATCCACTTTGCTTCATGCTTTCATATACGTCCATGCCGCACTGGAACGTACACCTGTCGGCTCAGTCTCTTGACAAGCACACCTGGCTGGCTAGCGATTTTTATGATCTATTTCTTTGTGTGTATGTGTCGAATCTGGCCTCACTCTGAAACCACCGCTCATTGGTGGTTCAGGCACATACGGTGGTCCATCAGTACGATCAACCTGGTGTTAACTGACCAGATGACTACAGCTCTAGTGAGCCGAAGAATTCTTGTTTGGTTGACGTAAAAAGGGCGGATTGTGCACATTTTCGTCACAAGCAACTGCATTTGTGAAGACGCAACCGGATGTTTCAGCACACCTAGCTCTTGGCATCATTAATTGGTACGAATGCTAGTTGAGTGATTCGAACAGATTGAAGATATATTTAGTATGGATCAATGAGCTCACGGAATGAACGGACGGCTTATGAGACTGTTCCGACAGTCAGTCAAAATCCACAAACAAATACCACCGGTACTGTAATATTCTATAACAATTAATGTCTCTTGAATGTACAGTATACTTCGGCCGTTCAAAGCTCTATGATTTGGTTATCACGTGCAACGACATTACATTGTTTTTTGCATATTTGTGATTCTGTCTGTTGCTGTGATAATCCTAATCGATAAATTTGCTTTCACACCCCAGTATGGGTCTCATCCAGCCTGTTTGCTCCTAGACATTGTTATTGCGACCATCTAGAGGTCGTTGACAAAATGACGACACACTAGAGTTTCAGTCATGCACCCATATCTTCGCGCTGTGTGGAACAAAAGCTAGCTCGTTTCTCATCGGTGTAAATTCTCAAATCCAGTCTGCCGAAAGAAGTCATCGCAGTAGATTCGCTTAACACATCTGGTAATGCTTTGCGGCATCCTTGCATGTGCATACTGCAGTTAACAGTGCCTTTGTGGCAAAATCGAATATCAAGGAATGTTATGGGGTTATTTGAGCCGTGTTCCACTATCTACGTCACAAGCAATGCGGGGCCTCTGCCCATTAAGAGACAGGTATATGCTTTGTATAAGCGGACCTGTAGAATAGCCATCAATACCCTCTGATGTAATATCGATGGACTTTTCCATTTGGACTACTTTAAGCAAAGCGTTCTGTGTTAGTGTAGCTGTCTGACCAAACTGTTGATCCTGGAAGCGCGACGGAGTCCGCTTGTTCACATCTTCACCAGCGTTCGCTGAATTGCCCAGGTGGATAGTCACGATCGGAACTAAGACAAACGTTTTAGTACCGTAATTTTGTTGTGCACCCAGGTTGGCGATAGACACAGGCGGCCTAATTCATCCGGGTTCCCGGTCAGTGCAGAAAAGCTGTATACTGTACCGGTGGCTTTTCAGGTCTAACGGCTTATCCACACATAGCTGTTGCGAACGCTTGCCCTTGCCCTAGGGGAATTAATGAATACGAATATTTTTAGTCCATATTCATTCACCGTTGGACTGCCGACTTGGCACTCATGACGCCAGCAGGTATCACAATGACCTGAGATTCTTCTTCCATAAACGTCATAGGATGTTTGATGATATTACTCGTTAGCTACAATTAAGCTACAGTCGTTTGAAAGCAGACAAACTGCGCCCGTTTGTACACTGTCTTTTGTTTTGTTTGAACTTGATTAGTCAGCTTAGGGCGATTCCAACTGGTCAATCCTTAAACCACAGAATCACCTCCTAGGCGGATACTGAACACGTCTAATGGTCTGTTCGGTCTGCATTAAGGCTGGTTATTAAATCCAATTTTGGACGATACTTAGGTAAGTACTGTTAAAAATTTGTCAGCAATCACGACGTTGAAGGATAACACAATTGAAGTTAATTTTCACCGGTAGCTTGTATAGACTGAATACCTCTTCGAAACTGCTGCTTGTAAGAAAGCATTACTGACAACCCTTATAACCTTCAGAGTAGTATGAGTGTAATTGTGAGAAGTACATAGAATTCCCGTATGCTCAAGCTTCATGTGTTTATGCCTGGCATTTCGCTGCCGTATTCAGTCTGGCACATTCGCTTTCGCGTTTGTCTGTTTCAGTCGTCTGCCGTTGGTGACCTAGGAGGAAACCCACTTGACTTCATTCCACATATACACACCGACTGGTTTAACGGCTCGGTTCTCACCCCGTGTCCGCCCTGGTAGGAGCATTTGTACACAGCTCAGACAAACCATCCGCTTACTGAATTCGTTTGTCATTAGACTCAGTCGATGTGTGTGTGTGTACTTTACGGTGCCATATGAATGTACTGGAGTGCCTACCGCAGCGTATCCACTTCGAGCTTCATGTTCGTAACACATTCTGCATCCGTTGATGTGGGGTTCTCACACTTCACCTGTAATTCCTATTGGATATGTCGTAGATCTGTACTCCCCATTATTCTTGCAATCGGATTACATCTGTAACAATTGTCCTGCGTGTGAGTGACTCATCGGTACGCGGACGACACGCCTGTTGTTTCACTTCATTCAAGTTTTCTGGTTTGATTGCATTGTTCTGTATCACCCAACGCCAGATTTATGGTTGTATGAAGGACTAACGAACCTAGTTTAGTGAGGTGTGATTAGTGTTCTCCGTGTTACTCATGTCTAACTTCTGCTAACCTGGTTATACTTGTTCCACGCTTAATCCAACTAGTTATGGTTAAAGTCATTGACCTGGCTTACCAGCCAACATTCTCCCTTTTAACTGGCGTGTAATCTGCTAACATTTCGTTTGCTTGGTTGTACACGGTCCACTATGGCAGGTTGTCCGGGTTATACTGGTTACAGCCGCAAAGACTCAGAATAGTAATGAGAAAGTTCTTAACGTGTCTCACTTCCAAACTACCCCTGCGCGAACTGTTTGTACTTACTCGGACTCATCGGAACTTCACGGGGTTGAAACATACATTTTTCTGGTTCCGAGCCGAGCTCTTACCCGCCGGACGACCGGTCTTATGCACATTACTTGTGACGTGTGACTTCGCTATCCTCATCATTATCATCACCGCAAGACTAAAGAAGATTCATTATTCTGACATAAAATGCTGTTGGTCAACAGTTGTAATTGACCGAAGACTGTCCATTGTAGAGTGGCAAGCGCCACAAGAATTCTCAATTGTTTATTGTTTTTCTACCAGTCGATATCGCGATTTGTTTTGAACCCATCGAGTGGAGATAGTCAAGAGCTACTTCGAGTGAATAACAGCGTGATTCCTAACACGAGTTGCTGATACGGACATTGCTTCCGTTGCCTCATTTTTTCTAGAGTTCAATCGAGAACAGAGCTACACTGAAGTGTTAGGTTAACTTTGAGCAGCTTGAACCAGTTGGTCGTTTCTTCAAGTTCCACAGCAAGCGTTTGATGCGTTGGTTAGCAAGTATCCTCTGAAATTACCATATGGACGTATTATCTTGAAACTACTATTTTTCCTAGCAATAAATCATGTGAATTTCGTAGTGCCTCATAAAATGTTGTGCTGCTGTTTCATCAGTTCGTTCGTCCATTCTCTCCATTTTTAAAGGTTTATTTTCACGTCTTTACACTGAGATTTTTATCCCGTATGACATACAGGGTCACATGTAAGCTGTATATTACCAGGCTGTCCAGACCTGGTCAGAGGCAGTTAAAACCGCCGGGTTAGGACTCTCGATCGTGTGAATAATGGTCGAGCTTTAATACTGTTGAACTATCAAGGTTTCTTGTTAATTTGATTTGAAACCAAGACCTTCGACGCGGTATTTCTCTCCGTTTGTCCCGTTCACACTAACTTTTCGATAGTATTTACTCAACTGTTTGGACTTGTTTCTGTCGCCTAACCTTCTTTTTTATACAAATGTTTGTTCTATAGGCATACTTCGGTCATTCCCATTGGGTGCGCTACTTTTTACATGCGGGTCATTTAACAATATCCGGCTGCAAAATGTCCAAGTCACTGAAAAATTTCATTACGATTCGAGACGCACTGAAACAATGTTCCGCTCGACGTCTGCGGCTCACATTCTTACTTCATTCCTGGCAAGACACAATGGATTACGGTCCGGATACTCTAGCCGAAGCGGTTGCCTATGAAAAAATGCTAGTAGTAAGTGGTACTCACGTTTGATGGTCCATTGTTGTCAATGTTAAACAGCCTGTTGTGTAGCTTGTGTTTAAAAATCCCTTTGAATAGGTTTGATACCGTCCTCTGGTGTATACTGAACACGTTCTTCTTTGTTCCTGTTCACGATTGTCAACCTGCATTCCTGATGTGGGGATTGAGCTCATTCGTATTTACGGACGCATGATTCAATCCCAGTCATACAGGCTCTTGTTCATTAGTTGGATGTGCTGATAGGACTGAGGAGCCCTTACTGTTTATCAGCCATTATCTTAAAAAGAGAAAGCTGTCAGAAATCTGTGGTGCCGTAGAAGGATTCAGTGTGGCTCGTTGTTGGTTATCAAAAGTTGCGATTGCTTTTTTGCTGTCTTTTGTTTGGTGTGCTTAGACTTTTCTTCTAAGCTTCAACTGCTTTTGCACCCACGAGGTATTTCTTCGTTTCATTTCTTCACACTTTCATTCACTGTCCCTTGTTTTCACCACCTTCATCCGTTTCCGCTTCTATCTGTTTTCGTAATTGAGATGTGAGTACATACGTACAAACTTACTTCATTGATTGCACTTTTTGAGTTGTCGCTGGTTGCTTTATCGTGCATCGAATTCCGGACTGTTATGTGTATTTAACCTTTTTCCAACTTTTGTAAACAGGACTTCCTTTACAATGCAACCAGTCTGCATCTGATGGCCAGTGAATGTCATCCGACTCACGCGCACGATAACGTTACTTCTGCAACCGGCACATTGATGTCTCAGCTGATGAAAGCCCAGCATGATGTGTATGAGGCGTTTTGTGGTATGTTCTGTCGAAGCTATGTGTTTCCGCCTTTCGTTATTCATTAGAGTGACTGCGTTGGTTTGCTGTCCCGTCGACATTTGGTTTAGCTATAACGACTGATGTTGTGTTTTAGAATATAGTTGAACTGTGTACGCATCGAACTGAGCTCAATGTAACCACAGAACGTCAGACTAGTTCATGTTGTGTGGATTTGTATTAGTCACAGTGCCCGAGAATATATTTTATATTGGCCTGTGGGTTACTGCTTGATTCCGTAAAGCACTGACAAGTGCACGTCAGAATCGGTAAGCATTCTGTATTGTGACGATTTAGATAAACGACACCTATTGAGCACGCGCTTATGCACTCGGATGTATGAGTTCACCTTAATCTGTTGTCAGATACTGGATGTCTTGAGTGATATAGGATGCCGTTCAGCATACATACGGTTATCTTGAACACAGCGATCAGCAACGACAGTTTTCTCTTCATTCCTGCTGTCTCATCAACAATCTCACCTAGCTGTAGATGTGGTCTATCGCGAGATGTGACTCAGAACTACGTCATACACTGCATATATTCGTCACACTTTGTAATGTATGTACAAGCATACGTCTACACAACTTGAAAGGAACACAAAATTGCTCTTTGTAATGTGATGGCTGTGTACATTTGGAAGACGATATTTTCAAGATCCACCAGAGAATTTAGTTATTGTTTCATTCATAGGGCTGTCCACGGTCGCTCATGACCAGAAGAAGCATCTAGTAGTACAACTAGTAAGTAGCCGTGATACTGCCACTCCGTGATTACATGGCCTCGATCAACACAAAGCAGTTGGCCTGGAAAGTTTTATATCCGAGGCAGCCATGTAGTTCAGTTACACACCTCTACATGGGACCGTTTGCCTACTATATTACTTTAAGCTCCGGTCATGGTCACAGTTTCCGGTGAAACCGACTTTTGTTCCAGACTGCAGCGATTTCCTTCATGTCCTTTTGGATTGCAAATTGCATCGTTGATTGTCATCTTTATTTTTCTACTCATGCGTCCTGCTTATTATGACTACTCATTCATCCGATAGACATGCACATATCACAAGGGCTGAGCTTCATAACTGATGCAATCCACATGAAACCACTTGTAAGCAGTATTACACTTGACTCCGCTTAGAAGAACAACTATGCGCCAGTCACCCCTTTCGAATGCTTCGATAATACGTCTGCGTGTTTCGGGACTGATGCGAGTGTACTTGCGTCCGCCAGCCATGTATGCAAGAGAACTAATGAAAATGTTCTCACAAACTGGTTCACTCTCACATTACAGCTCGAAGTCTACCACAACCCTAAACCTCACTCCTATTGGACGTGAGATCCACAGACACTCCTAACCACTCGCAACCCTTTACCTGTCAAAGGAACCAATACGGTCCGCAGTTTGATGAATTAGTAGGAACAGGGTCAGATGATCTGTGCTCCACTTTGACCGCTAACCCCGTTCTCATTAAGCGAAGCCGTTGACACCTCCTCGAATAACCCGTACCACTACCTCTATCAAAGTAGCCAATGCGAAGTGCTCTAATTAAGATTGGTTGTCCCTTCCGGTTAGTTGGACCAATCGCGTTCTTGCCGTCACGTCCAAGATTCTAACGTGGAAATTCTAATGCACCAAAGTGATTTGCTTTTGCATGTAATGGAAAATCTTGTGCCTAAAATGGAAACAGATATGTAAAAAGGTATAGTAATACCAATTTTATGCTCAATAGTGGTGTTAGTGGATTCCAGAGTGAACTGTTCGATAAATCCTGTCGGAACAGTCGATCCCCTGGATAATTTAGTGGATTCCAGCGGGACGAATAGGTAACAGAGTCAAAATGTGAAATTTCCGAACTCCCGGTGTAGCTTCGTAGCTCAGCCAGTAGAGCGCTTGCCGCATTTAGGTGTGCTATTTCTATGGCTCGTTTAAAACCAGCCGAAACCCTGATTTTTCATAATGGGGTTCATCTAAAATCGTAAGTCTGCCAAGTTACTTATTAGTAATACAATCCTTACTTTGTTCATCTTTCTATCGGTGACCCTACATTTAGTGGACATTTCCTTCTTCATGATTCCATCAAAACTCGTGCTGCTCAAGGGAATCCGGCTCTTGAGGAGTATGTTTCACTTATTGTTCTGTGCTCATTCGTTATCGGCATGTCCGTTGTATAACG
>LOND01001353.1:85044-100917 GCA_014220965.1 Paragonimus kellicotti | reverse complement strand
TGACTGTTTCATGACAAAACTGGTAGATGCAAGCATTTCGTATTGACTCATCAGTACCAAATTTACAATAACATGAAACGGTTTTTTTTTATATCGAACAGTTAGGGGTGGGTGGAATACATAGTCGATTGATGGGTTAGGAAAGGTCACTAAGTCCAGGGAAGGATCAAGTTCATGAGCACACAGGGCCGGCTTCAGTCGATTGATTGCGACAGCCTCAGCAAACCGCAAGAATCTTGGATTGGGATGACGTAATAAGATTCTGAATGCACAGGTCGGGTCGATGACGTGACCAGTGGTCAGGATGTCTTGCGACTGCGGACACTGGTTGCTTGCGTGTTTCAACGACATTGCCGTTCTTCGGTAATACTGAGTTCTGCACCCATTTAGGCAAATGTTCCTTCACTCTGGAAATCAAAGCACCTCTCGGTTCTGCCTATGTAACTTTCTTTGCAGTTACATGTAAATTGGTAGATACAGTGTGAGGTGGCACCGACAGGCTGATCTCCCTTGATTGAAGGCACAGGCAGCTTCTGGGTTCGAGCTAGTACACAAAGTTCGGCTGCGTTGAATGTTCGTTTAATCGAATTCATCAGTCTTTGAGTTGTCTGATTCATGTTATAATCACCTTTAAAAGACAATTCTATAGAAAATCTTTTTTCTCACTGTGATCACTCGTTCGGACGGTGGTCTTGATATTCTATGCCTTTCCATGAACCTTTTTGAACACCCATTAGATTGTAATACAGATGTGATCAACTCTAGTTCCTCCCAAAGATTGTTTTGTGTACAGATTCGTCTTGCTCGTGTGAATAGTGTATTCACTAGTGCGCGCTTTTTTGATGGACCGGTGTGAAACTACTAAAGTTGAGGTATTGACCGGACCACGTGGATTTCCTATAAACACCTCTTTTGATAGAGCCATCTTCCCGGCGACTTATGAGTATGTCTAGAAGAGGCAAACAATTATCAGCCTCGAATTCATATGCCACCTTCACGTTGAGATGAAAACCACTTAAATGCTGCAATATGTTATCCATTGCCTATTTGGAACGACTGGATACTAGTGTACCATCAACGTGGCGTTTGTAATATGACAGACTTGCCATGTTTGCGGTGTGTCTAACGACAAATGGAAGGTTCGTATAATTAGTAGATTCAGAGCACGCAAGTAAGATTACGTAAGATGTACTCTGTGGAGATATTTCGACTTATCTCATCGGTTACGATGCACGTGCTATGATCAGTATGCATGCCTTGATTCAAGTGGTAAAGTAAGAATGAAACATTGGCTGTAATAAGGATAGTACACGGAACCAGTCACGTTCGAATGGGTCGTCATGAATCGGGAAAAAAATCACATTTTCAACAGATTGAGTAAGAATCTGCCAATGCAGACAGTATCGATCTAACGGTGAGGCATGTGGAAATAAGCGGAGGCTAACGGGTAGTCTAAAAGTAGGCTTACGGTAAGAGACAGGTGTAAACTTATCTACACAATATAATTAAGACACTGAAACAGTAATGTTTGTTATTACAAACATTTAAATAATATAACCTCACGACTACCAACCCTCAACATCGTGGCACTGATGGGTCAACTACCATCTGTTTCTGTGCAGGAAAAAAGGGTTTCTAACAGTATATCACAACGGCTTCAGCAAAAGGCAAATTATGCTTAGTGGTTGGGCGATACAACACAAGAAAAGCTTTCTCCATTTGGACGACATGTTCTGTGATTGGGTAACACCTGTTTTATTGTTCACTAGCCTTCTTGGAATGTGTTCCCAAACTCAGACGCTTTCATCGTTTGGCCGATGTACTTAACTCAACATGTACCAGTAAATTCATAGATCATGTTGGACATGGCGAATGAGTTATTTGGAGTCTTTCCTAGTTGTGCAAGGCAGCTGTATCATCTGGTTGTTCAGTCTTATTTCGGCGGCGTTGAACGCAGCTGTCAGTAGTGTGTTCCCAGTTGATCACAAAATGGATCTATGTACCGTCGTTCGGACAACATTCGTCAGTTCTTGTGTTAAAAGTGCGAAGACCAGTAGAAGGTTCAGTGCAAAACTTGTGGGGACGCGATCGGTTGCAAGTCCGCTTGAAGGCTGATGAAACGCTTGTTACAACATACCGTGTTCCTGACCTCCAAACAAGTAGTCGACCGTGCGTATCAGCAGGTGATTTCTGCTAGTGATGTGCTGCAAAGTGTAAGAACTAGCTCCCAAAAGAGTATCCGTTGGCCGGCTCAAGAATCTAACACATCGAAATCCGCTATACATAGGTCACTCAAAAGATGCAATAATCGGTCTTACCGGTATACCCAACTACAAGGGCTTCGGTCATCGAAGGCGAACAGGCGTCAGTCAGCTTGCACGTGTTGTGTATCGGAAACGGATGTATATTCGATAGTGTATACTGACAAAACAATATTCTGTCTGAATGAATTTGTGCAGAGACCACATTTTCCGGTACATCAATAACCCAAATCGGTTTGCTCCAATTCGACGTTAACATGACCCAAAGCTTGTGATTTTGGTGGGGCTTTTTGGAATCTGGTTCGTCGAGCCTTTCTTCTCTCATCAAAACAGAGGGGAGACATTTGTTGCGGGATGTCGACTTTTCGTCTAATCTCTTCAGCTGTCTATTTAAAACAATCCATCTGAGCATTCAACTGCAACGCGAATAGCGTGCAATCGAACGGATAAAAGGTTGGGGTAAGAAGTTCATTACTTAGCAAGAAATACTGGCTGTCAGTAATTTAATGGGCGCACAGTGCTGATTCTCGGTAGTTGCTCAATAAGGCTTTACTGATAGCCAAACGTTTCCGGTTTGACTCATGTAATAACACAGTGACTGAATTGATCGGATTCACTATGTGTAGCCAATCATCCAAATGTGCATGAAAGTCGGAAATATTAGGCGGCGTTGTTTGTCTTCAGCTGTGCTGATGTATTATTCCATAGGATTGATGAGTCGCTTGGGGAAATGTTCCGATATTTGCCGACAGAGGGACCGATCCGTTGTGCCAGTGTAAATGTCATTGCAACTGCAAGTGAAATGATAGATAATAGGAGAGGCTGATTGGTCGAATGGCCAACGTTTGGCGTTATCAAGACTTACTCCATTTGTGGCTGCCCCAAACACACTGTTTGTTGGAAACTTCCACAAACTTTGAAAAAAAAAAACAGCCAAAGTGTGGTGTTATATTTGAGACTACTCTGTGACGTGTGTTGTCATCGTGCCTAAGGAGAATACTGTTGTGTAAGCAAAGCTATCTACATTCTTTTGAGCACTTATGGTGAATTTATGGTTTGTATACTAATGCATTCTCTTCTTTTTATCTTTGAGTGATGACAATATCGACTTGCTGCCGGAACAGTAAGTCTATCACCGATCATACGAAGAGGACTTACATCAACCGTTTGCAGAAGTCACGTAAGAAGCCTGCGGAAGAACCAATTCCACTGGATCCCAGTAAGTATGTATTGAACTGTTCTTCAGTACAATTGAATTCTCTGCAATTAGAAGCCTTAGCTTTGGGTCTAGATTATAAAATACCATCATATAGGCCTAATCGTATTTATGTTGAAGCCCAGTTTGAAAACCTAATTGATCAGTTATCAGATCTTCAGCCAACTACTGCTGACAACCTAGGCTGGCTTAAAACGAAACTCACTGATATAGCTAATGGGTTTATCATGACTCCGATCAACGGCCAGTGTGCTGTCACAAAGCAACACCTACAATCATTAAGAGAACTTAAATCAAAAAACTGTAGTAATAATTAAGCTAGACGGAGGTTTTGAAGCAGTCATTTTAAACAGGGCTGCTTATGTGCAAAAGATGTTGTCAGCATAAGAGTACCAAATGAAGTTTTAGCAAATGGACACAGTAGACGGTGTCGTCGAAATAGATCACATGAGAAGGCATCTTCAACTTCTTTTACAACTGCGCATAATCTGACGACATGACGTACAAATCTCTTAAACCGTGTGGGTCGTCGACACCTCAACTCTACGGCCTCCCTAAAACACACAAGTCTGGAATGCCGCTTAGGCCTATTCTGGCGATGACTAATTCTCCATACCATAAATTGCACGCTGGTTAGTCACCATCCTAACGCCATGAGAACAAAAGTCTCATGTTTATTCTTTCATTGGTTCTTTTAAATCGATCAGTGACTTGGACGAAACTAACGATGCTAATGAGTTGATGTTCCGTAGACGTTCAATCACTGTTCACGAATATCCCACCACACGAGAAAGTTTATATTTGTGAGCTCGTTGAAACGAGTCACATTACTTTGCCTCTGCCTAAGTGATATTCTGAGGGAAGCCTTATTGTTATGCACTGAAAACATCAGTTTCGTTTTCTTGATCGATGCTACCGCCAAATAGATGAGTTAACCATGTTAAGGATTGAACGAGAGTTAGCCGCAGACATAGCGAGTCTGTCATATTACAAACGCTACGTTGATGATACACTAGTATTCAGTCGGTCCAAACAGGCAATAGATAACCTAGTGCAGCGCCTAAAGTAGTTGTCATCTCAATCGTGAAGGTGGCATATGAATTCGAGGCTGATAATTGTTTGCCGTTTCTAGACATACTCATAAGTCGCCGGGAAGATGGCTCTATCAAAAGAGGTGTTTATAGGAAATCCACGTGGTCCGGTCAATACCTCAACTTTAGTAGTTTCACACCGGTCCATCAAAAGCGCGCACTAGTGAATACACTATTCACACGCGCAAGACGAATCTGTACACAAGACAGTCTTTTGGAGGAATTAGAGTTGATCACGACTGTATTACAATCTAATGGTATCAAAAAGGTTCATGGAAAGGCATAGAATATCAAGACCACCGTCCGAACGAGTGATCACAGTGAGAAAAAAGATTTTCTATAGAATTGCCTTTTAAAGGTGATTATAACATGAAACAGACAACTCAAAGACTGACGAGTTTCGATTAAACGAACATTCAACGCAGCCGAACTTTGTGTACTAGCTCGAACCCAGAAGCTGCCTGTGCCTTCAATCAAGGGAGATCAGCCTGTCGGTGCCACCTCACACTGTATCTACCAATTTACATGTAACTGCAAAGAAAGTTACATAGGCAGAACCGAGAGGTGTTTGATTTCCAGAGTGAAGGAACATTTGCCTAAATGGGTGCAGAACTCAGTATTACCGAAGAACGGCAATGTCGTTGAAACACGCAAGCAACCAGTGTCCGCAGTCGCAAGACACATCCTGACCACTGGTCACGTCATCGACCCGACCTGTGCATTCAGAATCTTATTACGTCATCCCAATCCAAGATTCTTGCGGTTTGCTGAGGCTGTCGCAATCAATCGACTGAAGCCGGACCTTGTGTGCTCATGAACTTGATCCTTCCTTGGACTAAGTGATCTTTTCTAACCCATCAATCGACTATCCATCCTCACCCACCCCTAACTGTTCGATAGAAAAAAACCGTTCAGTGTATTGTCAATTTGGTACAGACGTGTCAATACGAAATGCTTGCATCTAACAGTTTTGTTCAGAGCACTATGTCTAGCGACAAATGGAAGGTTCGTATACATTATTAGATTCAGGGCCACGCAAGTAAGATTATGTAAGATGTACTCTGTGGAGATATTTCGACTTATCTCATCGGTTACGCATGCCTTGATTCAAGTAGTAAAGTAAGAATGAAACATTGGCTGTAATAAGGATAGTACACGGAACCAGTCACGTTCGAATGGGTCGTCATGAATCGGGAAAAAAATCACATTTTCAACAGATTGAGTAAGAATCGGCCAATGTAGACAGTATCCATCTAACGGTGAGGCATGTGGAAATAAGCGGAGGCTAACGGGTAGTCTAAAAGTAGGCTTACGGTAAGAGACAGGTGTAAACTTATCTACACAATATAACTAAGACACTGAAACAGTAATGTTTGTTATTACAAACATTTAAATAATATAACCTCACGACTACCAACCCTCAACATCGTGGCACTGATAGGTTAACTACCATCTGTTTCTGTGCAGGAAAAAAGAGTTTCTAACAGTATATCACAACGGCTTTAGCAAAAGGCAAAGTATGCTTAGTGGTTGAACGATGCAATACAAGAAAAGCTTTCTCCATTCAGACGACATGTTCTATTTCTTCAAAGATCGTGTGATAAAAGATTGGGTAACACCTGTTTTATTGTTCACTAGCCTTCTTGGAATGTGTTCCCAAACTCAGACGCTTTCATCGTTTGGCCGATGTACTTAACTCAACATGTACCAGTAAATTCATAGATCATGTTGGACATGGCGAATGAGTTATTTGGGTCTTTTCTAGTTGTGCAAGGCAGCTGTATCATCTGGTTGTTCAGTCTTATTTCGGCGGCGTTGAACGCAGCTGTCAGTAGTGTGTTCCCAGTTGATCACAAAATGGATCTATGTACCGTCGTTCAGACAACATTCGTCAGTTCAGTAACCAAGGTAGAAGTTATCGGTCACATTCTACCATCAATTGCTGTTTGCCGAAAGTGGAGCTATATTTGAGTGCTCAAAATTACCAACAGTAGAACAATTAGACGCTTTCTAGAACCGTTCCTACTATTTTAGGCAATTAGAAATCTTCATTGCGGTGACCGAACAACTCAGGAACTTTCAAAACTAGGTGGGTGATCTACTTGGCGTTTTTCGCATGAAAAGGCGTTCACTAATATTGGATCCATGAAGACCTTCCTATCGACCGTTGCAGTTTTTGATGAGAGCCGTTAGATATTCATACTGACTGACGCCTGACATGTTTGGTTTGTTGCTGCTTTATCACAGATACATTCTGATTAGGAAAGAGTTACACCGTTTGATTCAGGGAGGCATTCTTCCGCAGAGTAAATATCTACCAGGGATGAAAAAGAAACTAGCACGTGGACAGTCGAAAACGGTATTCTTATTGATTTTGACGTCTTTTCCTTTCGCTCACTGATAAAGCGGCACAGTTGATTATTGGTCACTGTTATTTCAGACTCTTTAATTACAATTTTGAAATGTGGTTCACCGTTTTGTCTAGTCATTCACAGAAAACAACAGGTGAGGACACTGAAGGAACCAAAATTGTTACTACTTCGAGTCAGAATCGTTTTGATTTCATAACGACAGTCATGTAGCAGAAGTACACGGAGTTAAATTTTATTCTGAAACGATGTGCAGAATAACCGATCACCTCGTTACTTGACGGACGACCACCCGTGCTCCAGCTGACACAGTTTCCCACTCCCTGTAATGAACGTTTTGTGTAATATCAGTTGGGTAACAGAAGAGAAAATACGCTGTAATACAAAGTCTGGTCACGTCAATCATGCTATGCGCACATGAAGGTCATTCGGGCAAAGTCGGGGATTAAGGAATAGTGCTGGTAACAGGGTTTTAACTCATCTGTTGAAACCCCCATCGGGAACTGTTCACAATACATGTTTAAAAAAAGCGGATAATGTACAAAGCTGTTACAACAGTAGATGTAACGAAATGATTGTCTGATGCAGTCATGGGGTAAGGTGACTGTAAACGTCGTGGAACCCCTCGACAACTACGCTATACACAACAAAATGTTCCAGTTATCGCCTTACTCCTGTAGTAGGTGGCTGCTAGTTTCGGTGTGACAACACATAACTGTAAATGTTATCACATGTCTGAAATACTTGTTTGTGAGATCCGATCTACTCGAGACGCTTGTTACGGATAATGGATCACAGATTAACCGTTGTAACACTTTGAAAATTTTTAGAGAATCATTTCATACAATCTGTCACCGAACGGAGATGGTCGAAGCACTTAAATCGGGCTTTAAACGATAGCATATGAATTGTAGGGCTATGAAAATTGAGTTAGAGTTGAATTTTCACTGGCGCTACACATTTCCGTACGCGAGCTGCATTTTTACAGCACACATTCGTACAACCGTTCCACTACTCAATTATTACGGACTTAACAGCTAGTGAATATTGAATTGGAAAATCACATTAGCTTAATGACACCACGACAGAAAATTGCCTCATTATAGTATTTAAACAACACATGAAGAACGGAGGAAATCCTAGACACAACATATGACAAGTAAGATGAATTATTCGGGCGTAAAGCGCAGGTTTTACTTATTTAAGTTGTGATATCTATCGTCAGCCAGTAGATACGGTCGTAGTAGATGATAGACTGCTACTGCAATATGAGAACTTTGTTGATGTATTGGAAGACAGTGGACGAGTTGATAGAACATGGAGTGATAGAAGAAAGAGGATAAATGCGCACGCCAATTGATTTTATCGGTTATTATATCAACCACTGTGTATAGACTTTACTCGCAAAGGGTATCCCGAATGCGTCGTACTGTTCTCCAGGAGCACATTCCTTACCCAATGTTGATGCGCCAGAAATCTCACGGAATAAAATGCATTTTGAAGGACAATGTTGATGACAGTGGCTTGAAGCTTCCGTACAGGAATAATGTCAACATCTGATGTCTCCTATCAACTGATGATTCAACTGATCAGTTATGGGTGATGTTCAACCTGAAATGTTGCATTTATGTAGAAGTCGAGCTAAGTTAGGAATAACGGAAGAATGGTAAGACGGACTACATGCAAATAAATGTTCGTACCGAGATCTAGTGGGAGATACAGAAATACACCTGGAGAGATCGGAATACAGAGGTGGGTTGTATCCGACAGGATTTTTGCTGAAAATTGTTCGTACATTTCGGAATGATCGGAAACAGTATAATCAACACATTGTTTACGGCGGATGTCACTGCAACGAGATAGATGTTTTAAGGATTTGGCAAAAGTACAAAGTCCTTTGATAACATACCAGGATAAACAACAGCGGAACAATAAATCCAGTGAGAAACACGAAAACCATAATGAATCGACTAAACAAGTGATGGAGAATGAAGAGATAGATTAGACAGTGGACATGAAAACGATAGTCTCCGGACTGGTGAAAACATCAATAACCTGAAGTGACCATGTCATGTTGTCACTCAGAGTAATTTCCAGATATTTCACAGAAAGTAATCGTGGTAAATGTTCTCAATTTACATGTAAGGAGAAGCAAGCATTAGCAAGTTTCTCATATTGATTGTTTTCCATGAAAGGAAACAGTGTCAACACATTTGGATGTGTTGAGAAACAAACTGCAGGATTTTGCCCAATTCGCTAGCTGGAATAAAATGTCCAACAGGACGGGAGAAGAAAATCAAGTTGAATGTTTGTGGCCCAAATACCACATTCTTCGCGTACTTGATTACAAATGTCTGATTATCTACTGGCATGGATGCAATATTACGTGAAAATCAGTAGAAGAAGAGGATTGCGCCACTTTGAAACACCAGAGCCAGTGATGATTGATGATGTGGCTTCATCACCAAGTTGAGTTGATTACGATTTGTGAAACAGTCGCTTAAAAGCTCGACATTTGAATTTCAGATTTTTTGAACACTTGCAGTAGCGTCTCTCTATTAATGCCTCCAAAAGTCTAAGAAAGATATGCGAACGGCGATCAATTTTCCATCATGTTTTGTCAAAATGGAGGCGGCTGTTCTAGAAAATTCTAGTGATCACAAAAGCGTAGGTAGTGTGTTTGTAGGGCGATCAGTCTCTATTCGGTACGGGTGTAATACTGATGTTTTGCCGGCTGTTCATTAACAAAACTTCGTGAACAAGGAGACAAGTAACGAAGCAAAAACACGAGCACATTTTTTCAGAAAGAAGGTAAAATATACCATCTGATCCGGAGAAGTCAAACGGATTTTTTCTATGCACAGCAGCTGAATCGATAGCAGTATTTGGGTCAGTGTGATAAATATGGTCACGCCTTTCGGGAGGCGCAGGTGTGACGGAAAACTCGTGATTCAAAATATCAGTGGTGACGTTTCTAACTGAATGTTGGTTATTTCATCGGTTGAGTTGGCTTGATTTCTTCTAAATATTATGACAATCTCGACATCTGAATAGTGTACTAACGTAGCCTCATTTTAACTTGCCTATCTCATCAATTATTGTTGTCTTGATGCCACACTGGTGCACTTAAACTTCTCGTACGAAGAGGTCCCACTGTTTAGCACACGTCAACGCCACCACTTTCGCATAATTATTCTAAACGATGACGAATACTGTCTTAGAATGCTGTCTTGTGAGTGAACATTACTGTTGCATAACATGCGCAACTCGTACGCGCGGGAACTAAGGGACAGGTCTCAACGTAAAGAAAGCAATGGATCAGAGGCGGCTGTCCGAAACGTGTATATGTACTGTGCGTGACATGTCACCAGAGTGAATGTCGCTGTATTGCTGTTGAGGATATGAGTACACGGCAGCCTCACAAAATAGTGCTTGCGTTCCTTGTTTTACATTTTCACGTACCTTGTATTGGTTGTCTTTCAATAAACAACTTCCCAAGCCAAGCGTTTTTGTGGTCACAACATTACTATTGTGGCCATTGTAAACTGCCCACGGTACTTATCCGATCGGTTGGAATGTGATCATCTAAAAAATAATTTTCGTTGTGTTGTCGGAGCAACGAACTGAGCTGATGAGCCATCGAGTATGCCCACAAAGAGCAGGTTAGGTTCTAATGTCTCAGAGGTACCCAGGTAACGAGGATGAATCAAGAAATGTGATGTACAACTGCGAGAGACCCAAGCAACTGTGAATATGCATGGAAACAAACACGGACCTATCCAACATACCAGATAACGTGAACATCATAGTTGAACAAGCTAAACTACGGCCTTTAGAAGGGCTACGAAACAAACACCGAAAACTTGGTGACCGTGGGACGAAAACGTAAGGAGACAAATTCATGTCGATCATGTGTACGGAATGAACGAACGTGGGTACGAAAATTTCAGCACAAAAACTTCGGAAGTGTGCGCGACCATAGTTTAGAACTGAGGCAAAAACGACGTTCACATTATCATCGTGGCAGCTAGTTGTCATATCAACGAACACAAACCGTTCTGGGAGGTGGAACATCCTTTGAAATGTAAATCAGATGAATTTTAACTCATTCAGTCAAACTGAAATCAGCCCTAACTCCCCTGCAAATATTAATTAGAAGCGGTCAAACTTCGTTACTTAATACGCGAAAGAATACACTAGATAAACAACTTTTCTTTCGCCCGCGTTCAATGAAACCCCAAACAATTCCCGCATGAGCATCAAGCACAAGACAGCGGACGATTTTGGCGACGGCTTTTCACGATTTCGTTCAAATACAAAACGCCAACTGTTATAAAAAGACAGGAGTTTGACTGGGCTTTGTGTGAGGTGAAAATCACAAAAAAATCGAGATCATTTCAACAAGGAGATTCGAAGCAGAAAGCACTATTTTTGAACCATAAAGTAACTTGATGGCTTAATTGGCTGCCTGTTTTGTGTAATGAGGCAGAGAAACATTACGTAGCCATTCAGCGGCGGTTTCTGGTAAAAGATCTCGCTGGGCTTCAGCCAAAAGTTCAAAGCCGGACATGAACTTTCGGATGGCAGCCGAACGAAGGAGAGGCGGCTGATAAATGGCGTGCAGCTGCCAATGTGGAAAGGACACGTAGTCCGAAGACTGATTCATCATTTCAGTGTCGCAATCCACTGCAAACGGAGCCTGATACCAGCCCATAGAGTAAGGAAAGTCGGTTTGAAACAGATTGTCATACCGAACAAGGAGTTCTTGCATTACTTGGGTTAAGCCATTTCGCTCAGTGGGTGTGAGTTCATGCAACCAACGTATGTGACGTTTTCGAGGTATGATAATTGTTTCAAACGGCCAGCATGCCCACCATGGAACCAGGACGAGCCAATCAGACGACTTCACCACCAGACGATTCACTGGTGTATCGAAGGTTGCTTCTTCTAGTTTGGCATAGTCTAGCAGTAACGGTGTTCCATGCTTCTCAAAATACACTCGTTGATTGTGGTCACGTCTTCGAACGATTGAAGGGAGAAATCCACAGGCCCAGATCTATTAAAATCAACACAGGCGACAGAAAGTTTTAACGGTAATAACAATAACAACAGTTGCAGGTGTTTAATTTAATTTCGAGAGTTTAAAATTTCATTTGAACACAAACAAAAGATATAAGAGACAGTAGGATGAACCATGAACATAAGACGCAACAAAAAAGGTGAAAAGAGAGAGAGAGAGAGAAGTACACAGCTGTCCGGCTAGCATGGAGATACATTCCGAAAATGTTCTACAACCTTCCAGGACATTTTGATAGTTAGTTGAATGATGAATAAAAGACTATTCAGAAATGCGGATGCATGCACACAGTTCTCCTAAAAACCTTTTTGAGTACAATGTACAAGTCGGATGTGAAATCTCCGGTAAGTATGAACTATAAGACCGCGACTCAATTGATTGATTTGAGTAACTATTTCCTTTTGATTATTGTAAGCTTTATAAGGCGCCACAATACAAGATGGTCACATTCACGAATAGCTGCAAAAAAAATAAGAGAGCAGCATGTGGCATGAGACGGATACAATAGTCCCTGTATAAAGAACACCGACGGAAATGCTAACACTTCTTGGTAATGAGCGTTCTTCGTAAGTAACCTACAGATTTGTTGTGAACCTCTCCAGAATAAAACTGATTTGCGACCGTAGATTCTAAGTCCAAGATGAAATTAAAAAGGCGAGGCAATAAATGTGGTTACGGAAAGAATAAGCCAAGACATGACTAACACGATTGTAAACAGTTTACAAATTTGCTTTGAGACCTTCGCAAATTTGTTGCACCTCAATCACTCTTGGGGGAAAATGGTTAGATGACCTACGTTTAACTATTTTTTTTCGCAAAGGCTTGTAATTTAGACTGAATTTCTACCACCTCTGTGGGTTATTGCGCAAAGCGAACCAACGGGACATCAGAATCCTCAACGTTTTGGAAATATGTATGTCACCATCGTCCTCTTCGGAAACTTTCTGGCTTGTTTTGGCGCTCTTCTCAGGCAGATACCGTTTATCGGAAAAACGTTGTACCCTGATAAAACATGTATCTACATTTGTCAGTTCACAAGATTCGTAACTAATTTTAACCATCGAAACAGAATATACGGAACCATTGAACACAGTGGTTAATCCAGCTGATGTGATTTGGAGTGAAGCGTCGTTTGCGGCTTAGATTCGGCAGGCGAGACCGAAATACGTGTAATTTGTTGGAGTTGTTACGAGGCCGTAACAGAAATAATATTATTCCTGTGATCAAGATCCGTGCTAGCAGATTTTCTTGTAGATCGGGTCTATGTTAGTTAATATCTTTAATAAACTGTTCATGCATAGCAAAACCACAAAATAGTATACGGACAATTATATGTAAATTTCGAGAGGCAGGCAGTTGGATCGAATTCGCGTGTACACTTCTGAAAAATTTGCAGTTCAACATTAATCGAAGAGTATGGTCAATTGTCGTATCTGGACGTCAGGCGTGAACGTGGTTCACTTAGTAGGGAAGCTCAACGAGAAAAGAAAGTGGATCTGTCATCTACTGCACTTTAACTATTTCGTACCAGTTACACCGAAAACATGCGACCATGAACTACCACAATGACATCTGTCGAGCTACCAACCACGTTTGTTTCGGATGAAGATTAAACTAATTGAACTAGTTCCGAGATTTTAATTCACAAAATTGTATTTACAGCTGGAATGTTTTCTCGTGTCTTATCCTTAGTAAGGTCTTTTAACGATCGAAGAACCGTTTATCACATAGATATGACGTAAACCAGTGCAGTATTAATGCTGTTTAAAGATGATAATGTGGCGCTGTTGGTTGGATGAAGACTGAAGACAAATAGACTCATCACGTTGTACGTTCCGAACGATACGTGAAACTGAAAACTGGAAAAAGACTCTGAGCGCCAGTACAAAATCGTTATACACGACCAATTTAGTACATTGCGCAGGTGCAAAACTGTGACATCACTGACCAGACAATGCGATTTAGCTATGTAGGCAACTGACTCGTACTGATAGCCACAGGTACATGCGAAAGATCCCATCAAGTAGGAGACAGTCGAAGAACATTTCGAAACTATGAGAGGATATCATTCACTTGCGCTGGATTCCCGGTCAACATTAGTCAAGCTCCGTTATAACATGCTTCCATTCGATTTATTCGATCTTTCTACGAAGAGTGAATCACGACACGACGATTTTTAGTCTTTCTGCAAGGCTGCGGAGTAAAAATTGCTTCTGATCGTCCTTGTCGAACACCAGTACAATTACCCAATGGTAAACCAAGTTGCAACAAGGCCGTTAACTAAACATAATCAAAGTCCACTTTCCTCCTTCTCTTCAGATGTCTGAAGTATCCCGACTGAGATGCTAATACAAGTTCTTCTAGCTGCTTGTGCAATTTCTATTGTCTTACAGTTTCCAACATGATGCAGACTGATTAAAATTCTGTTTGTGCGGTTTGCTTGTCAGATCGTTACATAATATGACTTCAATATGTGAGATCAAGCTTGCACTGTATAGCTATCTCAAATATTCCACTTCGCAAAGTTGATCAGGATTCACACTAATGTCTTTTCGCGTAACACGGTCATTTATAAAATAATCAAACGTGTCACACACCAGTCCTGAAGAAGACTACCCGAGAGGGGTGAAACGTAGAATATTACAACTTGCTCATGACGTTGCGTTATTCTCAATCCATTTACCAGTGTCACATACACCCCTAGAATTGAATGGCAATGGTAACACAGGAACTGTGTTACGTGAAAGCGCCCGAACGCTTATGGCACTAACCGAAAAGAACGAAAGAAATGTTTTTAGAGCATACATTTTATACAACGATTTTGCCATACTTCAAGCTCACAGCCCACGCCGCACCCAATAATCATCATATTTTCAATCTATCAGCCATGAGCCTACCGAAAATGGGATCATGTGACAAACACGGGCTGGGATCCGCTTGCACTTCACCAGTGACACTGAAATATCTCTATAGAGAAAACGTTCTACGGTGAGAAGGTTGAAAAATTAATAAGAAGATCTTAGAGTCGAAGAACTAGGAAATGGTTGAGTGGCATGCCAGGTAGCGCATTATGACTGCGATACACTGCTATCTAGTGTCTCCAACCAGCGGTTTGAGTGATCACGAAGACCCCATCCAGGCAGGCGACACCTACCCACTTTACTCAGTGGAGCAGTCAGGGTTCTCATATTTCGTGACCACGTTGTTGCTTGACCACCACGTGGTTTCACCCAACTGTTGGTGGTCTCAGTATATAATGCCCGGTACGGTAAACGCTCAGCTGGCATGCGGAGTACGTGACCTAACCATCGCAGGCTGTGCAACGTGAGTAGTTGACCAATAGCTCGCGCATTCCGGAATACGCGTCGGTGATCCTGCCGCATTGCTCACGCGATCAGTCCACTTAATGTGGGCTATTTGGCGGAGACAACGATGGTCAAATACAGCAAGCTTGTTGATATCTTCCTTGCGAACAGGCCACAGAGCAAAACAGAACGTACACAAGCATTATATACTCTTCCTTTCAGCGACAATCGAATGTCTTTTCGACACCACAGTAATAGAAAGCCGCAAATTTAAGGCCGTACGATTCATACACTATCTGCGAAGAGACTAAGAGAAACACACACCAGTTAACGTGATTCGTAGGATAAATGTTCTCGTTGTCAGACTGAGTTATCTGTAGAAGAAATGCAAGTAATAAACCGTGATAGTTCAGGCTGTAGAGGATACAATCAGACACATGCGGTAACTTATTCACGGGAAGGTAAAATTCGAATAGTATCTGACGCTTATTTAATCATTTCGATCAAACGCAAATTGCTGAACTGCAAATGATTGCAGATTCGGAGAACCATTT
>LOND01001353.1:18473-41187 GCA_014220965.1 Paragonimus kellicotti | reverse complement strand
CAGAGATGAATGACCACCAAACCAGGTAAATTGGGTGCGATTCTCGAGGAAATCGCATAAAAAATCGGGTGGTGCGGTATGAACGCCAGGCTCTTTGATAATTTAAACCAAGGTTTTCTACCGGTGCTTCTAAACGCACGACTGTAGTCCCATAAACATAAGCGAACAGCTCTAGAGTTACTATCAAACAGTGACGGATTAGAAATAACTAGGCAAGCGAGAGCATCAAGCGACGATAGGGGAATCGACTAGATTCCGTGATGTTCACTTGATCATTCTTTTAAGAGAGAATGAGTTTTTAAAATCTTTCGACTTTACAGACAAATATGAAATCATACAAAATTTGATCTTTCCTTTTTAGAGATTAGTATGATGCGTGCCGTCCTTCAACAGTCGGCAATTTCGCATTGTGTGAAACACAGGATGAATAACTCTAGTCAAAGCTAAAATTGGCATAAAAACTCAGCAAATTCCATAAGAATGAGCAATGTTAAGCCATCAGATCCGCTTGCTATATTAAGATTTATTCGGATAAGTTCTTCAGAAATAGCTGGGCTCTTGTTCAATCCATACATTTGTACATTGTTACATGGTTAGATCATACGCTAAAGATGCTACTTAGTCGTCTGCCAAATCGAACACTCTGCCGATGTTGCGGCCAACTAGCGTAAGGTGCGAGGAGAGCAGATGACTTGGCGTAAAGAAATGAGGTCGTTTAAGAAGGGATTAACTACTGTAGAGCAAGTTCGCCGCTCAGGCTGGAGACCTCGTGATTCACAGAGTCGGTGGCTGGAGACGTTAGATGGCGGCTAATCGAGCTCAGTGGCGTGAATGTTGTCGTTGTTTGGCCGAGTTGTCTGTGAAGTGAGTGCACTTAATGATGCGGGGCAGTGAAAGCCGTAAGGAAGCTGTCTTGCTGATGACGCCTTACTTTCACTTACAGCTCGGTTGTTTGTTTGCAAGGTGTAGGCACCTTGATGTTGAATGTTTGAATATAGACGTAGCTATTTTTAGTAGTTAGGTCCCTTCTCGTTCCCTTCTTTTTTCTTCTCTTTTCCTATACAGGGTTTGCTTTTCTTTTTCTTCATAGTTGTGTGGCATTTAAGCATGAATGTGAACCACAGATGTGTCGCTGTCTATTATGATGATGAGCCTTCAAATAAGAATGGACGGATCAGCATCCCCTCTAATGATTTCACGAAAAAGATTATATATGTAAACGTGAAAAACAAGCAAATCGAATCGAGCTATTACTATCAGTTTCGTAGAGAACAGACCGTTTGCATTACGTGTGTCCCGGCAGCCCGGTGTTGCTAACCTGAGGTCAAGTAGTTCGTCAATTAGCATGTTACAAGATTGTTGCATCATCAGGTCACCTCTGGCGACGGTCAGGAGTCATTCGCAAATTTCCGTAGCGTGTGCACAGGACGACCGTATGAGGGGTATTAGTGTAGGAATTCGAAACGTGATTAGATTAAATTATACGACCACTGTCAATCACACTCCTGAGTAACGGAATCGGTAGCTGAAGACAACGGAAAAGTGAGGCAAATATGGACTCAATGCGACGCACCTGTCTGTCAAGTTTGTGCGATTAAAGAAACCTGATAGTGAAAGCCAACTACGTATAACCATATACGATATACACACATACTAGATTATCAGTCAATCAATTCATAAACCTATGAGCGATCCACAAATATACATAAACATACGGCAGATTACACTGGCGCCGAAGTTAGCAGGTACAAAGTTGAGCAAACGCTTCGAAAAAGGTTAAGTGAAGTCCGAAATCGGCGAATTGGACTGATCAAAATCAGCACAACAGAGCATACAAAACACTGAAGCAGGTGGCCGGTTCACTCATTTGAAGACGCGATATTTTGACTACAGGCATTCGGTTTTTAATTGGATGCGCGTGTTCGAGCACACACTTTGTAATGAAAAAATAAAGCGTGGGCACAATTGGTTTTCTACAGACCTATCAAGTTAATCATCGTGCTGAAATGAAGGCAAACGAGAACATGAAAGACATCGCGCAGTTGAAATATCCACCAAGTTTCAGGCTCCTGAATTTACGGAACCCTATTAGTTAGACACGCAAGTTGGTCAACTTCTTTGTAACCCGACCCGACATGCAGCTAGGCAGCGAAAAAATGTTCTGCAACCTTAGACAGTAGCGCAGAAAACCAGTAAATTAATAGGTCAGAGATACAGAATTTGTGGGAGTTCACGTGATTATTCAGGGATCAATTCAACTATAATCGATGCAGGTTCGATAAATGTTACAAGGTCGAACAAAATCACATGATCGATCAAGTGGTTGAAGGTGAAAACACAGCGAGGACACCATAACAAACCGATTGGATACGTTTAAACGGCCTACTGTGAAGGCGGCATCGATTTGCAGCACTAAGTTTCAGCTGAGGTGGAGACAAAATAGAGTGCCATGAAATTTGTGAATAAGTGACAAATTTGCTTAAACGGCGACGAAATTATGTTCAGGTCAATGTACATGGGGGGCAAACGGAATTTTGCACACAGAACTTGTAACTCATCGATATAATCGAATTTCTTCAGTGGCTGTTTACGACAAAACGATCATCTCGGGTTAAAAATCAGAGAACAAGAGCACTAGTTCATTAGATTTACAAAGTCTCAAGATTTGAGGGCGTACAACACACCGGTGAGTGAAATAAACCATGTTCAACGGTGAACTTTAAGCTGAACAACATGTTTCGAAGTATGAGTCCGACAAACAGAAGCCAGGGCATAAACCTAGAGGAACGAAAATCAAGAGCTCAAGATAAGTGACATTATAAAGCTTGGGGAAGTATTCAACTTGCTACGAACATCAAGACACAATCCGAGTGTAGCTGAGCAAAGCACGCGTCATACAAAAGTGGAAATATATCTTAACGAATCAGAAAAGGTAAGAAAGCCTTGACCACGAATAGAACGGTTAGTTCAGGATGAGACAGCAGGCAGTTCGAATGGCTGAGAGCCAGGCAAAGGTTTCCAATGGGACGGGCCTGCAACTTAGTAACCATTGTGGAAAAAAAAAAAAATCCGAACGGAATGAAACTAGATTTCCAGCAAGAATGGGAGAGAGAAAAAAAACAAAGGATTCTGAACAAGCAACCTTTCGACTACATTTCTAACCTCGAGTTTGCAAACACAATCAATTACATGGGAAGTAGCACAAGCAGACAGTGTGTTAATCCTGACAAGCAAGTAGTGATTGGAGCATTTGTTTTGATGAGACGGGATTGTCCCGGTTAACAATGACTAAGTGGAACCATAATCTTCAGACATAGCACCATCGTCAGCAGCACAGCCATGAGCCTGACCAAAAGGTACTGTGGCTCGGGCTGCCGCTCACCTCAACAGTGACGTGGAATATCCTAGAAGAAAACGTTACTAAGAAGGTTGAAAATTAATAGAAGTCTAAGCGAAGAACTAGAAATGGTATGGATGCAGGTACGCCATTGACTGCGATACACTGGCATCTAGTGTTTCCAACCAGCGGTTTGAGTGATCACGAAGACCCTATCCAGGCAGGCGACACCTACCCACCTTTACTCAGTGGAGCAGTCAGGGTTCTCATATTTCGTGACCACGTTGTTGCTTGACCACCACGTGGTTTCCCTCAACTGTTGGTGGTTTCAGTATATAATGCCCGGTACGGTAAACGCTCAGCTGGCATACGGAGTACGTGACCTAACCATCGCAGGCTGTGCAACGTGAGTAGTTGACCAATTGCTCGCGCATTCCGGAATACGCGCCGGCGAACTGCCGCATTGCTCACGCGATCAGTCCACTTAATGTGGGCTATTTGGCGGAGACAACGATGGTCAAATACAGCAAGCTTGTTGATATCTTCCTTGCGAAAGGCCACAGAGCAAAACAGAATATACACAAGCATTACATACTCTTCCTTTCAGCGACAACCTAACGTCTTTTTGACGCCACAGATGACGCAATTTGGCAAACGCAACCCGTGCCTTTCATATCCTTGCTGATATCTCATCAGCAATATTACAAGCTGACGATATATTTTCCGACTTGTCGGAGAGTGTGGACATTGGAAGGCGCCAATGTTTACCAGTTGTCTTGGCCTCAGAAAACAATTATCACCCGAAGGCACATGGAAGGCAGAAGAAATGGGGGGTAAAACAGTAGGAGAAAGTCGTATTGGGTTAGTAATGTCACTGTCGGGAGAGCGATAACTTCTGATACTTCCCGGTCGTTTATGCCGCGGAAGGGGGTTGACTTGAGGGACCCACCCCGAGTCTCTGACTCAAAAGTCTGACCTGCGAGACAACAAGATACAGGGTTTTCTTGGGGAACCCTACCCTGAGCCAATGACTGAAAAGTCTGACTCATTTGGCAATGAGAGGCTTGCCTAGCCCGAGGGCACAGTGGATAAGACATCAATGTCCTGATTCGGACCACTGCCGTGCGCAATCGATGTACTCAAAGCTACATCGGGGTTTTGGGTGATAAATGTTTTTCGACCGTATTGTATAATACGCCGGTGGTTACGGCCAACTGTTTGGCGATCGGAGTGCTTTTTGTTTGAGAATTCTTTTTCTAACCCCCTTCTTCCAGATACGGAAGACAACAGTGCCGCAACCATATAAATAGTTCTGCTGTATGCCCATAGGATCGTGCATCACTACGCGGTCAGATATGCGACATGCAATGAGTGTAACTGTTTTTCGTCTGACTGCCCCCCTTTGGCCTGTCTGACAGGGTTGAACCTGGAAGGACCGAAGTCCTGGTCAACTTAGACAGCCGGATGAAAACACTACACAAGCCCGATCACCTCGTCAAGGTAGCAATTATAGGTCAGGTTCAGACATAACATTATCATGTGAATATCGAAGTACAATTGTGAACGAGTTTTTACTTACGAAGGTCTGACAACGAAAAGTAGACATTTCTAATTCACTGAAGGATGAAATGAACAAAATGCAATGCTTCAAACGTATTGTTTAACGACATAAGCAGGCGAATGAGGACCTACTGAACGCCAACCGCATTAGTTCATCTGAAACTGGTCACTGTCGAACTGTGCCGGTATCCAAGCTGATACGAATATACGGAACAAGATGGCCGGAATGATAAAAAAGCGTCTACGAAAGCCACAAGTAAAGTTTATAGGTGTAGACCGCGACACTTCAATCACAGGTTCTGAGCCTAACAATCGTCGTAGAGCATGAACTGAATAACAAAACCCAAATATTCAAGACAATTCAGCCAAATAATAAGCGAAACGTAACAGGAACGTGCCATTAAGAAGCGCAGACTCAAAAAATTACACCGAATCGACTGTCGGGAAGATGAACGCTTGCTGCTAACAATTCGTGTCTCGCTCGCCAAATGCGGACAAACACACACTTCTTTTACACTAGTAAATATAAAGTAATATGAAACACGGAACGAAAACGAAGAGGGAGAATACGTTAACGATATCTGACGGCAGCATTTTCACGGATAAGAATATCTACAAAAGTGTGTCAGCTCCAACGAAGAAAGTGACAACGGCATTGGGATTATCCGCCAATGTCACAGAATTGTCCGGCGACCATGCAAACACTTCTCAACCGATCCTAGGTAAGCCTTGGTTACATTTTTTATCGGATCGGTTACCAAGAGTAAATTATTCCAGAGTATGACGTCTGTTTTGAAGCCGTTGACCATAACAATTAATTGACAAGAAGTGAGTCGGACGTCATCAGCCCCCTAATCGTGTACATCTGCGGATGAGATAAGTCTGCTACTCTTCTTGATGCTTGTGGTTCAACCCTGTCACGTAGATAATATGAAAGACCAGTTTTAAGATCATACACTCCACCTGCAATCCATTCGACACCGACGAGCGATCGCATGTCTAATTCGAGCGAACTTCAACCAACCAGTTAGTGCGCGACCTGGCGGTCTGATGGGGGTTCTTGGGTCTCGCGATATTAATGAAATAGATGAAAACGACCAGTGTTTGTTCTACCTGCGCGGGTTCATCAACATCATCATCACAGACAGCGGATTAGTTATCATAAACACTCCATTCCAAGCTGGAAAAGAGTAATTTCACAATCTGGACACATTTATAAAGCGGTCATCACCTCTTCGCTCAGTTACGCAACAGTGTACTACTGGTGTAAAATAACCTTGAGTTCCCTGCATAGGAGTGAAAGTTATCATGGGATTCTGATGCAATAACTTCGGCAACCTACTGAATAAATCGACTATCATCGACCAAACTTACGTATGAAAAAATTAATACGTTTCCAGTTTTGGGCCGTAGCTATAGTTACTACAGCTATCGCAACTCACCCCACCCCCAAGGAACGACAGATTAAAATATTGATACAAATATACAAGTAAGTTGAAAATAAACTAAAACAAGAAAAATTCACTTGTAGAACAGTCGAAAATCATACAGATGAAGGCATACTATTAACAGATTGTCACGTCAAAAAGTGTCCGTGAGCAGCAGTCCCCAAACCGACAGGCGGTACTCTGCGAGCTTGTTCGGCGGTCAAGATTTTCATAGACCATAGTAGTGTCGTCTAATTCTGTTGCGAGTTCTTCAGCAGCCCCACTGAACAACACACAGTGGGGCGGATGTTCCCGTGATACGCGTGACCTGACAAACGAAGAATATGCAGTTTTTTGTATCAATTTAAAGCTTTTCGAAATATACACCGACACTGTCGGGTTCCTCACGTGCGGATGGGCTCGATACTCATTTCGTAATGTCAAATTGTACCTTTACGACAGCCAGACGTCCTCGCAACATCACAAGTGGCAGAGAACTGCGAATGTACTGCGTGTCCTCGCTACCCCATAGACATGGGAAAAGTTGCACAAGGTTATTCGACACCGTCAGCGATAGTAAACGATCCACAAACAGCCCACCATGCACTCAATCGTCTGATGCACATTTGCACAAAAACTATCCGTAATCGTAGATTCCATCCATAAAAAGGACGGTCAAATAAACCGAATCCCGCGCTTCATAAGGCAAAAGAGACATACACTACTTATCTTTATTGACCGTCAACAGAAGATGAGCAAACATTTGAACAAACCGATAAGGACCAAGAGAGAATTGAGTTCACATCTCTTTAAATGGCTTTTCACGGAAGCACGAAGCTCACGAAGAATAAGTTCGACCAGAATTTCTAATAGTATGGACTCGTGTATCCTTGGGTGACTTTGAAGCCTATTATTTAGACCCTTTTAAAAAATGAAAACAACAGTCGGCAGAAACTCCCTGCTCAGTAACAGTTTCCACAATTCGCAAAACCAAGTAAACTGGACGACAGAAGGTACCAGACTGAAAATCGATGAGTTTTTATATGAAAGCAACACGTGTGTACAAGATACGCTCGCAGAACTTTGACGTAACACAGGTTTGACTAAAAAACCTCCAGAGGTTTCATCTATTGGGAATATTCAGAAGACTCTTTGTGGAGTCGCTCTATCTCAACATGTGGAAGCTAATTTACCAGGCAGGATCACCATTACCAGTAAACTTTGCGAGATTCAACTGGAAAGATTGTTCAAGTCGAACAGTGAACAAATGTAATCTCCATTTTGTCGGGACATATGCGCCGACGAATCATGTCTTATACAATTAAGGTCGATTTATGCCTCTATGTCAACAGAAGCCATTATAGACAGTCTTTCGATGTATGGGGAAATAGCCAAGAGAATGCCTCAGTCGATAATTCAACAAAATTCAGTTACGTAAAGGAACGGACTGAAAAGCACGGCAGAATTTCATGACAAAAAAAGTATCGCTATTTTCGACACTAGTTTCGAATCAATATAACAATCCGAGACACAGACACATATCGAACAAAAAAGTATACATTAATATAGTCTCGGAGGTACGTATGGCACACGAATTGGAACGACCGAAATAAGTCGTACTCAGTTGTAGCGCGCCGAACATGGGTCGTTTTTAGTCGGCCCAGTTTTGGATATCGCATTTTGTATCTATTAACCAGGTGCCTTTGTACAGAAATTCAAAACAACTACAGACTTATTATTCAGTAAAGTTAAGAAGAAATTACAAACGTGAATTTCAGTAGCACTCCGGCATCGACCTGGACCCCGACCACATGTTTGTAGGTGTTCAACCCGCGACGCTTCTGTGATAGGAAACGGTGAAGTCAGACGAATAAACTGTGCCAAGGATACTTCGACCTGAGAAGATTTAAGGTTATTCCATTACAAAGCACTGTGAACGACTGAGTCGTTTCAGAGACCACATAACGTTCGACTTTATCCCTAAATTAAACGAATGCACGTGATGTTGAAGCTACGACTAATGTCTCCCGTAGTCTAGAAGCCTATGAGACGTATACTTGGTTATCCAAACTGACATACCCCACCATCAAACACGCGAGTTAGTTAACTAACCAATGGGTTTGCGGAGGAACCGAGAAGCATCGTGAAAATAGAGGATGAAGTAGATGTAAACTGTGCAGATGATCGGCAAAGAGCACCAATTCTTCTGTCTGACCGGACCTACCAGCTACCAGCGTACAACTATCTGAAAGAAGATAGGATTGTGAAATCCATGACTTAACATTGATGACTGCCAGCAAACAACTGAAAAGTTAGACGTTTATGATGTTCAGGGACGACTGGATGAGAGTCGAATCACTCGCACATTAAGGATAAAAACATCATTAAAACAAATATATTACACAGTGCCTCGTATATAATGATTACAAATTAAGCCAAGCTGTTATCAAAACAACCGGTCGGATACAGCGGCTGCATGCACACTGTAACTTCGGTGTTAACACTGACAACTGGTCGCGTCAACTTGATACAACCATCCTGACACTCCTTATTCTAGAAATTCTTAGAGATATAGGCTTTTCGTTGCGAGGTAACTTTGAGGGGCTGTACGAATAAGCCTTCGAGTTCGAGTAGTCGTTGTACTAATATTAACTTGCTCAGCCTCTCATATGCCGACTCCGCTATGTTATAGTAAGTAAAGAGACTCGGATAAGTTGAAGGCGAGTGTTAAAACTGAAACAGTGTTACCTAGTCCCAAACACAGTTCACAGACCACTATTCAACAGAGGTGAAGTAGTTACCCAGCGATTTCCTCGGGTTGTCCTTTAATGTAGAACGCGGGGTACACTGACTACCTGTCACTGAAGTATTCAGTTTGTACACCATGGATACTTGCGGTGTTAACCAGTTATCTGGCGAATGCTAGTCCATATCGAATCGGACTGAGGTTGTATTAAGTGAGGAACTGATAACAGTTTTTGACCCACAAGGACGTCTGCTGAAGATCAGATGCATGCAAATTTGACAACAGTCGTGCCTCAGGAGGAAAAATGTCCAGGATTTTCACAATTGAGCTTTCCCTGCTGCTTTTTCCAGTAAGTATTTCAAAGTATCAAATAGTTCTTCGCTTGGCTGTTTTACCAAGGGTAGTATGACGGTAGCCGGATTTGATTACCGCCGTTGACGCGCAGAACTCAGTTAACTAAATCTAAGTTGGATGTTGAGGGCAACTGTCCGTGGAACATCCTGATTACCGAAGAGGTGCTGTAATGCATCGACAGTAAAATGCGCAGGTGTTAGGCAACACAAGAACCTCAGGTCGTTTGTTGGGTGCGTTCTCCAAAATAAGATAGAACGGACAGCTTGACAGCCCGACAAAATCTGCGTGCATAGGCAACCACGGAGCGTGCAGCACGGGTCCAGTTCTGAATAATGCTTTGGATGTTGGAGTAAATCTTGAGGGTGAGCAAGCCAGATATTCCCGTAGACCATTCATGCTGGGCCAACATGGGTAGCCGCGTGTCAGAGTTTCCACGCGATACATGCTGGGTTATTCTTCCAACAGGTCCCTGGAACGGCCACGCGATCTGCAATCAAAAGTCGATAGCTGATTTCGGTCAGAGGCACACCGTCAGAATATTTGGCCCAACTCACCACTTATCCATTGCTATGACGATGAATAAACGTGTGTTTGTTCTCCAGACGACAAACCACTCACGTTCATTGACAACGCAATCACAGGGTCGTCTAAGATGTGACAAACTGTCTATATCGGCCGAGAAAGCTGAAACTACAGCACCTTTAAATTCGCGGGCTGTTCAAACGTGAAAAACGAGACAGTATCTGTTTATTTAACGATTCCTGTGGACTGATAGTTGATGTCAAAATAATAAACAAGTGGAAAGGTTTGCAACGCTCCAGACAGAATAAGTCAACCCAAAAAGACCTACCAGCGGTTATTGACTGATTAACAAAGTGAGACGGCGGCCGAATAGCATCTTCCGAGCGACCTAACCGTTGAAACAGTTTTTGAAACTTCCTTCTTGATTTGACTGTAGTACCTCTCAGCAGACGTTAAACAGTCAGCCGTGTAAGTCACGGTCTTCCTGAGAATCGAAGCGAAACATTTCCTCCAATAGCACAACCAAAAAAGCTTGCAGTGGAAATAACACCCGGATTAGGATCGTGCTCAGTAGGCAGACGATCGGATAATGGTAATGGCTTGACTTCGTCAAAAGATTGTCGACCATAGTCAGAAACTGATTTGAAGGGCACTAACGATTATGCAAAGCTAGTAGAAAGAAACTGAAAAGACTCACCAATTCAGGGAACCGCATAAGCGTGATCACGTAACTTGACGTTGGCATTTGTCGTGCTGTTTTCGGACTCGCTGCGTTAGGACGTAGACCGCATAAATCGATTACTGAACCAGGGGTTTTTATCAAACATAAGAAAATCGCAATTTCTTAACCGAGAATGAAACCTGAACATTTGCAAGCAAGCCACAACGTTACCCAAGCATTGTGGAAATCCACTCAGATTCGTATTTACGATGAGAACGTTGTTAAAATAAACAGCAACATCTTTTACACCATTGTGCATAGTGATAATGGCTTGCTATAGGAGTTTAAACGCACTGGTTCGACTCCGAGAGTTAGCCGATTGTACTGAAATACATCATGAGTTATTTGGAGTCCTCTACAGCTTACGACTGCAGACAGGCGCTCGTCAAGTCAAAATTAGCGAAAAGGAGTCCGTCGATGAGCCTGACGGCGGGATCCTCGGGCAACAGGAGAGAGTACCAGTGGGCCCCAATCCGAGGTTCATTCCCGATGAAAAAGCCGCGTACACAGATACAAAGCCGCTAGACTTCATGACGAGCTGTGTGACTTTAGACTGTTGCAACCGATCCAGTTTCAATGTAGGGCATCATAAAGAACTAGTATGTGAGATGGAGAAACTGGTTCCGCATTTGAGAGTAGAGTCAGGTGGATACTTTTCCATTTACAGCAAGTGCATTGATCAGGGGTTAACGATTACAGTTTGAACCACTAGCATTCTGTTCACGGCACAAGCGCAAGCGACAGATTTGGTGATGAGGATTGATCACCGGAATTTTGTGCGAAGTTTTCATCACTTTCTACAGAAGTGAAATTCAACGTACGTTTTAGCACAATGATGTTCGAGAACGTCTGGTCCTGGCTCTTTGAGAAATAACTGTACTTTACAAACAGATCTTTTAACTTTCTGAATTATTATATCAAAGCATGGGGTTAAACGAACATCAAGTCATGAGAACGACAAAGTAGCGAACAAGGACTTGTTTTCCGTGTTTGATCATCAGGCTAATTACAACACAATAAATATGAAAACAGTAACTGGGGTGAGCCAGAAAAACGGTCAATAGAGGTTATGGACGGCGTTTGTTATCAGTTACGCAATCACTGTTCCAAATCGTGAGCTTGATTGATTGCGGGTAAGGACAGAACATCAAGTCATCTGAACACTTTAATGACAAGAATGCCGAGGAAGCGTATGACAGCAACGTGTATTAGAAGATACATCGTATTTATAAAAAGCGGTAGGATGAGCAAACCCTGCTTGCAGATTTCATATCTGAAGACAGATATGGAATAAAATATTTTAAAACTTCGACATTTGCCTAACTATTCCGATTGGACGTCGGCCAATCAGTCATACTGTTCGAAGCGTTTCTAGAAGGTTCAGTCCTTCCAGGTCATTTTTGACCTGTAGATATAAAACGGTTGTACAAGACTTTCAGGTAGAGCGAATAAATCCGTCTTTCGCGAATTTTCTTTTCAGTATCTTGACCTGGGAATTTCGAAGGCTGAGGCTCTGAGCGTCCTGACAGTGAGACCTCGTTCTGAACATTCGAGTTACCACTATGGGTTTGCCGACAAGAGAATAATTATGTAAAGCTACCATCAGGTTAACCAATAGTTTGCAATAACTGCACGTACACCGGCCAGTCGACTAACATCGTTGGGACGATTGTTATGAACAGAGCACCCATCGATTAATTTCAACTAATCACCTGTATTTCCAAGACCAAAGCATAAATATGAAGAAATTCTTGTGACTTCAACACTTCTGATTCATAAAGAGATCCACCTAACAATTTACCGCTTCAACAATCACAAGGCAAAACAGTAATACTTGAAAAATTTGGACTTCCAACCATAAGAACTGAGCTTGAAATCAAGCCCGCCGCAAACATAGTGTGGAAAAGACAGCAGACTGACCGTAATAAACAGCTACTGTCCACAGTGTTACAGATTACACCACTGACTGGTGGAAATACTACACGTGGAGTCACAAGTGGTAATCTCATTTGTCCTACACTGAAAAAGAAACCTGACGAATACAGGAAGATGAAACAATGCGAATAACTGTTCAATCTCGATGATGTATCCTAAAACACTGTTGGATTGGTCCGATGTCAGCCTTTACCGCGTCGTGACTTGAAAAGCTGACAAGTCGAACAGACTGAAAACCTGTATCAAGGGGATGCAAATCCACAAGGAACAATCAGCTGCGGAGCAGTGATTCGGGACAGACAAGATAGCAAAAAAACCCACTGACAAACAGATATCAGGCAGAACTGGTTAAAGGTGTATCATTCGCTTGGAAGGTTTTCATTCCTGACCAGCTAGCGTGGACCGTTCGTCCTGTAGAGTGTAGGCCATTCGTACCACACCGTCGTTTGATGAACGCTTTTTTTACCTATCGAGAAGAGGATGGGAGGGACCACCCGTGTTTGGGTTGACTAGATCGTCTCGACAATACATAACGCTATGACAACCAGTTACCTAACGTCCAGGAGTTAAATCGGGGTGCCAAAGAAATTGCGCGAACCACTGTCAGACGAACGTAAACATTTTGCGTAGAAAGCAAGCGCAGGTCAACCAGAGGTAGTCAGAAGCGAAGAAATAGGTCGTGCGAAGTTCAGTATAACATTATATTATAGCATTATAAGATTAATTTTCAACATTTTCAACAATTCGACGTGCGCAGTGTTGAAATTCAATTTAGCCGGTTAACGAATAAAGATAGTTGTTACGTTCACACTACTAATAAACCGCATCAGTAGGTACACAATCTAGATAATTATAGGGAAAAACCATGAGAAATGGCACAGTGGTATCACTAAAATCCATCGCTTGCATTACAATAAGAGAAGCAAAGGAATTGCATGTTACTAAGCCTTAGGGTACCCAAAAGGGATATTTCCCTAAATTTTATCTGGATATTTGTATACAGCACATGTAACAATAACAAATAGTGATGAAGGAGACGTTGAAAAGCTGACCCGAGTACGTTTTAGCTCAATTAGGACAGCGGCATCCAAATCCACTATACACAAACTTCTGGGAAATATGATGGGTCGCATAGATTCAGAAAATTACAAGTTCAGGTAAGAGTTATTTTTAACCCAATACACATTTCAGTCGTTTGAGATTGTTCCTAGGTAAACGAAACGCCGTCTTTTACAGTTGGTACGACGAAATATGACGCCTCGGATATTGGTGTTAGTCATACGTATGCATTCGTGCAAGAAAAACTCCCAATCAAATTAAATCATCCGAAAATGCTATTATACGCATTTAAAACAGTTCGTTCCCTTCAGAAGTTTGAACAAAACCGGTAGAACACGAAAACTGGTACGTATTGCTGTTAGAAATGGTTTGGCAGAGCTGTGTTATTCTCCATTTCGAATATGGAGCAGCGAAAACCAAGATTTTCCCCTTTACTTATTACGAAGAAGAGAATCCAGTTCCCATCAAGCGCATTACTAATATGGTGGACAAATCAACGTATTTTTTTCGAAGGTTTACACCACCACGAACAAGATTAATCCAAAATAATAGAGTAGTAAAGTGTAGTACATTTGCGCGATGGTAAGTCATCCTCGACACACGACACGAATGTCCTTAATGAGAAACCAAGCTTTATGAACACATAACCGATGAATACTCGTGATTGTACTAACGGTTTGGGTTGGGCTGAAGGGAAAGACAATGGAAGAGTAAGTGATAAAACAATGAGTAACATTAACGATCTAACCAGCAGTGGGCGTTCCGAAATAAGTTGACCGCTAAAGTTCACCATAAAACAAACGTGGATTTGAACCATAAAAAGCAATGGACTATAAACTATAGAGAATAACCAGATCATTGTTCTAAGGCAGGCAGAACCAGATGTATGTGATGAACATGTATCCATCGACCGAATTAACAGTTCGAGGATAAAAGGTATGAAACAAATAGGGCAAAACTATCGATGCCCGCACGACTGATAGAATAAACTTGTAAAACGTGCTAACTGTAGCTGGTAATCTGCGAAAGTATCTCTATCCCACTCCATTACATAAATAATCATAGCTCAATATGCAGTCAATCACGGGTTTTTACAGGTCGTGGGTGAGAGACCAGACAAGTGTGCTAAGTTACTTTCGGTAGTGCCTAAAATCGATTCTTCCAATCGGTGTTAGTGGATTAGGTAGCAAAAAAATAATAAAACGGAAGGACTGAGAGAATTCAACTGTGAAGTTCGTAATGCTTACACCTTTAGTCGCAGACGGGGAATACTGACAAACGGTTTGCATTTTATTAACCTATCAGGATGCCAATGGCGTTTAGAATACGATATTTACCCAACAAGTGTTTTGTCATTTTAAAAATAACATTCCGGGAAATTCACTTTCTGAAACCTAGTGAAATAATTATTTTAGCCACATCACGGGTAAGTATTAGCAGAAGAACGAGGGTTGAATCATTGATACACGTTTGTTGACAGAAGCTGTCCACGTGAGACAACTGTGAACTACTCAGCGCTGTTAACAGACTGTAAGCGGGGCTAGTGAATCTAGGATCCCTGGATACATATAAACTTATACACGTAGTTGGGCGAAGGTCTACATCTGCCAAAATTCAATATATACCGTCCTTAAACTAATAATGTAATCTACCTTCAAGTCAACTTTGTACTTGGGTTTTCTTACCGGTCCGCCTTATCGCCAACTGGCTAACGCTGTAACCAGTTAGTCGATTACAACTTTGATGACTATCAAGTCGTTCCACCCTGACGACCCAGTGACCTTAAAATAGGTAAGTCAAGCGATCCTTATATAAACAACGTAGTACTGTGAAGCTTCACCATGTTGGAACTAGATGTACAGAAAGCTTAGAGACTGGTATGAAAGTCAAATGGTTGTCATACAAAGATGTGAAAGCGTTTGGAGTTTCAATTAGAAAATTACAAGCCTAAGAAAGTAGCCCGTCGAGGTAGAAAATCACTCTTTCACTGAATAGGCTTCCAAATATTGACGGTGTTTGTCGGTATTATGCACTCGCAGTTGTTATAAGATGCATATATGATAAGGTCCAAAAACTAATTCTCTCGAAATTCTGCTCGCAGAAAATAAGGAGACGGATCATTTATGCAAGGAGTTCAAAGGATATCTTTGTTGTCTTTTATCGGTATTCGATTAACTTTATTCGTGCCACTGTGGTTGCAATTATTGGGCAGCAGTAGAGATGTCTAATGTAAAACTCCCTAGAGTTTCGCGCCATTTGCATACGAAAGAATAAACTAACGTAAACCATCATGCTGTGCCAGTGATATCCGTCACGAAACCTATTCTATGCGAATGCCCATGTTCACCTGATTTCTGCCAGTCCAGAGACATTCACATGAAACTGTGCGAACTTCCCCGGGAGAAATACGGGTTGTGCTACTAACCTGTTAGTTGGTGGGCTATGCTGATGTATCGCAAGAATAAGTGCGCATCTATAATCTTCTCCAGAGTGGCATCATACGTATGCAGTTCTGATTATAAGTGGCATCCCATGGATGACGCAGATATTATTAGAATGTGACACTCTCAAGATTGTCAAGAAATTGTCGACGATATTCTACGATAGTAAGTAACAGAGGTTCGTGCGACTGACTTGGCAAATGAGTTTTCATTCCGTGAACTGTACGTCGCCTAAAACGGTGCATCACTTTAAGACAGTATTCATATTTGGTAGGCCATAAGTTACATGTAAACAGCATATTAAATAAAGGTGTGATTGATACATAACTTGTAATTTACGAGATTCGAGCATCAAAATCACCGGACAAAAATTGCGAACAACCGAGAGGTTTTGTTTACCAGAGCTGCAAAGTCATTTGGAAACATGTAGGTACTCGTGTAGTCGGGAGTGATTATTCCACTTGCGCGGATTCCACCAGGTGACAAGGGGTTTATAGGCGACGTTTTCGGTAGACACCTCTCAACAAACTGACTATGATGGGGTACTTCCACATGACCGGACCACGGGCGACTGATTCGATGGGGAGACACAATAATCCAATCACCCATAAGGGGATCGTAACGTCTGTGAGCCACTTGAGGAACTACAAACTCCGGATAATCCTTAGACATGATGCAAGCTAAAGTAGATCGATCATTCAAATAAAGACGGTATGTGACAAAAGTGAAGTAAAACCGAATTTCACGAAAACATATATTAAATGAATAGCTTTATACAACGGTGTAAAATTAAAATACATCGGTATCTGTTTTCGAAAGACTAATTAAATCAAAGCCCTTTAAACAAGTGGTTCCTTCCAACTCATTCAAAAGTTTTATGTCCTCTTTTATCTCCTTGCGATTTTTCTCAATTTCATTATTATAAACCTTCAGATCGTCCTCCAGGGCTTGTTTCAGGTTACCGTGTGGAACACAGAAAAACTGATTTGATAACATAATCCAATGTTTGGACGTATTTTGTAATTTGAACAGCGCACACAAAGCTTCACGCGTGTGTTGTCGACTTTTATCGCACTGAACACATTGTTCTTGTTTGGCAAGCACCAATTCGCCAACTTCTTCTATCTGTTCCAAATGTGAGATCAACTTCTGTTGTTCCGCACTCAATGCCATGGGAGTCTACCTAGAAAAGACGAGTAAATAATGCGAAGACATGCGAATACAGGTTTTTGGCTAAAAATCTGCTCATAAACATGACCTCATCAACAGCATTCGAACACTAGTCTTAATAGAGAAACACCTGCGAGGGGTGAGCACCGTCTAAGTTAGAAGGTGTGCAGGTGTTTGTGAAAAGTCAAGGGAAAGATGA
This sequence comes from Paragonimus kellicotti, assembly GCA_014220965.1. NCBI lineage: Eukaryota > Metazoa > Platyhelminthes > Trematoda > Plagiorchiida > Troglotrematidae > Paragonimus > Paragonimus kellicotti. The sequence goes on along the minus strand of LOND01001353.1, from coordinate 23,716 downwards.
ATGAAATGAAACAAAGAGCGGGGCGATTAAAATAGGCGCTTCATAAAACTTAGCGGGTCATTTACAAGTATGTGTCAGTGGGAGCAACTGTGTTGTGTCGGAGAGCACTCTCAACCAGAAATGTTGTGGACACTAATCAGATAGGCGTAAAGAAAATAAACTACGAAAGATTCGACATCAATGTCATCAAAATTTCATGCAAGTTCATTACATATGTAATACGCCACTATTCTAAGCTGATCTAAGATTAGACAAACGATACCACAAGCCAAGCCGTGAGGCAGTGCACGAGCAATATGAAATCCCGTGTCTGGAATACAAATGAACGGTTAGTCAGTTAATAAACTCAACCGACAGGATCAGTTTTAAAGTCGCAGTTATATAAAGCACAACCAATCAATAAAAACCAACAATCGCCTAGTACGTACAGGCAACGAGTTTTCATTACGTAGGCAGATCTGTTTTACAATCATGAAGATGGATGATGCGTGGAAATCCATTGCACGCTTCTCGCATTCACCGACCACAATTAGCAAGACAGTAAAAGTTAAGATAACGTGACAAAATGAGTTATACTACAAAGCAACGTCCGCCCAGCTTGGCTTGTTGAAACAACGAGACTGGACCTTGACGTGGTGTGACGGCTTGCGCATCTCGATGACCTATTGGGCTAAACTGGACGGTGTGGTCACCACACCGATAGTCACTCATACCAGGCAGGCCAATGGGTAGAGGTCTGACAAACCAGTCTCCTGGTCCTCCAGGTTGGGGGTTGGAAGAAGGTTGGCATCTTTTTTCCGAAAAAGTACCAGTTCTGGTACATTGCCACCCAACCGCTGCCTTGCGGTACAGGCTTTTGAGCCAAAGGCTTTGGTTGAGAACCCTAATCGTTCTCCTGTCTAGGTCTGGGCGTCCTAAAAGTAAGTCAACAGGCCACTCTCGCACAAACGTTAGACTCGTTAAATGTCGATGTTTGTTGTGCTCAGAGACTAGAATCCAGGACAGTAGTCACGTATGGAACTAACAACACCCAACACCCGCACTGTCTACCCGATACTGGTTATACACTTCGGGTGACTCCACGGCTGCCGCCACCGGTCAGGCTGGAGTAGGTATAGTCCTCAACACGACGGCCGCAGCCGCATTGGTGGACTGGAGTCCTATTAACATTAGGCTTTGCGCCGTCCGCTTGGCGAGTTCTCTAAAAGGCTAGCTCTAGAAGTCAACCATCAGAAATGTTTTAACTGTCTGTTTATGATCCAACTGTTTGTAGTGACGTCGGTGTCAAAGACGCTCTTTATTGGGATCTAACCGCTCTCCTTCGATCGACACATGGTTCTGATAAAGACGTTCTGGCCGGAGATATAAACTGCCAGGTCGGCCGTCTTAGTGAGGCCGAGTCTAGTTTAGATGGCAGGTTTAAGATTGCATCACCCTGCTTGATAATGCGGCGAACTGTAATAGTTGGGCGCTGAGCATGAGCTATTTGCAGCCAGCCCTAGATCTAGCCATCGTGCACGTTTATGCTATACTTGGTGCCCGCCTTCTCCGAATCAGGTCTGGTCTCAGAAAGACCAGTTATAGTTAGTTATAGGTGGCGCGGTTCATCTCAAGACTGTCCTTCTTATTGGAGCATATACTTGAATTCAGATCATGCGTTGGTTAGTTGTCGTGTTGTTCTTACTTCGGCTTGACAACGACCACACCGACAGCAACGACTAGCTGTTGAGAAACTGGCTTTGCCATCGGTAAAGCATAAGTACCAAACAAATTAAGAAAGCTGTCATAGCAGTTCTAATCCTGAAGATCCTGATAGCTGATGGACCGAGACCCCGCAGATAATTCACGATGCAGATACTGTAGAATGCGACATGGAGGGTTCGTGGGCCAAACAAACAATGGATCTCACAGAAATCCGTGAGAGTTGTTAGAAGCCAGACGGAAGGTTCCTTCCTGGTAGTTCACATAACAAGTCTAGAAGAGATATCCGTAGGAAACTGAAACGTAGTCCTAAGGCTGATCGTGAGGCTTGGTTAGTGGAAAAGTTAAGGAAATGGAGATCGTTTCTGCTTCACAGAACACCGGCAAACTGTTTAAACTGATCCGTGCCACTGGTCCCAGGCGACCGTCTGTCAGTGAAGCTATCAGCGAGGCAGATGGCACACTAATCTGTAATAAGTCCAGAAGGTTAGAGCGTTGGGCGGAACACTTTGAGGGTCAATTTAGCTGGCCTCCTGCTTCTATTGTGTTGCCGCCACAAACTTGTGATGTAGCACCCTGGTCGGTAGATTTGGAACCACCCACTGAGACTGAGGTTCGCAATTGCCTTTCGGCTCTTAATCGCAATAGGGCTGTTGGCCCAGATGATCTCGTGCCGGCACTTTTCAAAGAAAGTGGAGAGACGTTAGTAGAGGCATTGACTCAGTTGTTTCAACTTGTGTGGACGACGGAGACCATCCCTCCGTGCTGGGGTCACGCGATAATAGTTCCCATATTTAGGAAAGCAGCCCTGGGCTCTTGCGGAAACCACAGGAGAATTAGTTTGATCCCAGTCACTTCTAGGGTTGTGGCATCCATTATACCTTGTCGACTCACTGCAACTCGAGAGGCAAACAGTAGGGAAGAACAGACAAGGTCTCGCCCCGGACGACGATGTATAGGTCACATTTTTACCATTCGTCAAATTTTGAGACAGCGTCATGTGCACTATCGGCCAACAATCGCCGTATTCCTCCCACTACTAAAGGTGTCCGTTGAACTGCACGGCGCTGTTCCGGGTAGGTTGCGTGAATGATGCGATAACTCTACTCTAGGATGTTATGGCGCTTTAGACATACGGGGCACTGTAATGTACGTACGCAAGTATTGTGAACGAGTACTGTCGGCGCTTCATTTCCATGAGCAGTTCAGTTCAGGATTAGGATGTGTTTTACGGTGAACTCGTCTTAGAGCGACAGTGTTTGCAGACAGCTAGGGAGCGGCGTACGCTCAAAGAGGGATAGCTGTCCCTTTCACTCATTTTTTGTCTGCGAGTGTTTGTCATAGACGAAGTATAACGGAGGAGCTTGGCCGTTGGTGCGACCTCCTACCTTTGTTGAAGGGTCGTGTTGTACGTCGAGATTGCATAATGCTTCTGAGGATAATAATGGGTAATTGCGTCTTGTTTGCAAGCAGCGGGACCTGTTCGATGCAAGGTTACAGAGATCATATGCTTACTGGGGGCGCTTACTGGCTCGTCGAGCTTTATCTGCTAAATACTTCGGAATGCGCTTTGCAGCCTCAAAATGCAAAGTGCTTCTGCAAGATTGTTGTGATCACGTAGATTTAATGTTAGATAATGAAGTCATGGAGATTGTTGACCGGTTTGTATACCTGGGAAGCTGCATCAGCGGTGGCGGTCGGAGGTGTAGGGAATGAAATAGAAGCGCGTATTTCCAAGGTAGGACGGTGTTCGCTAATCTGAGACACCTATGGCGACAGAGAGGTATTTCTCTGAAGCTTAAGGGTCGCGTATATCAGACAACACAGAGGGCTGTATTACTTTACGGCAGCGAAACCTGGCCGCTCAGAGTAGAGGACGTGAACCGTCTTCAGGTATTTGACCACCGATGTCTGCGTTCGATCGCTCGTATCGGGTGGCACCAGCGAGTAAGCAACGAGGAGGTTAGGAAGCGCACGTTACGTACTGGTTGTCAAACGAGTTCTTTTGTACAATCCTTATTCGTGCACAGACTTAGATGGTTAGGTCACGTACTAAGATGCCAGCTAGTCGTTTGCCACACCGAGCACTGTTTGCCGACGCTGCGGCCGACTGGCGCAAGGTGCGAGGTGGACAGATGATGACCTGGCGTAGACAAATGAAATCGTTCACGAAGGGGTTGGTCACTGTAGGATCGGGTTCGTCTCCCGGGCTGGGGCCCTCGCGACTCACAGAGTCGGTGGCTTGAGACGTTAGGTGAGATGGCGGCTAATCGAGCTCAGTGGCGTGAATGTTGTCGTTGTTTGGCCGAGTTGTCTGTGAAGTGAGTGCACTTAATGACGCGGAGGCAGTGAAAGCCGTAAGGAAGCTGTCTTGCTGATGACGCCTTACTTTCACTTACAGCTCGGTTGTTTGTTTGCAAGGTGTAGGCGCCTTGATGTTGTATGTTTGAATATAGACGTAGCTATTTTTAGTAGTTAGGTCCACTTCCCCTCCCCTCCTCTTTTTTCTTCTTTCTTTTCCTATATAGGTTTTTTCTTCTTCTTCGTGGTTGTGTGGCAGTTAAGCATCAGTGTGAACCACTGATGTATTGCTGTCTATGATTATAACATCCAGCAAAATCCTGACTTCGGAGATACTATTGAGTTTGCAAGAAGCCATAAACAATTCCTCAGTGACTTGAAACGCGTTCGTGTAATCTTCTAGTCCGCTTCTGAAATTCAGAGGGTCAAGGGTTCTTGTCAAGCACCAACGGAAGACGGACAGAACGGTCCCGACTCCGATTTTTTTTGTACACAAGTTCCTAACAATAGCTCAAGGCAACTTGTCATGAGCCTTCAGACTAACCATTACGGCATATTCGAGGAGACCTCGGATAAGTACAGAATCCTCCAGAGCAACCTAACCCAACTACTTCGACATACTGGTGCGAATACCTCTGGAGGTTACAGACGACTCATCATCATCATCATCATAGACAGCAATACATCAGTGGTTCACACTGATGCTTGACTGCCACACAACCACGAAGAAGAACAAAGGGGGAAAAAGAAACTTATATAGGAAGAAAGAAGAAAACAGAGGAGGAGATGGAAAGTGGACCTAATTACTAAAAACACAACATCAAGGCACCTACACCTCGCAAACAAACAACCGAGTTGTGAGTGACAGACGACTTAGCGCTAGTTGCAGCGGCTGCGTACACCTCGTCGGTTTTACTTCAACAGCTGACATTGCTGGCCTACTTGGAAGCTAAACGGTCGGCAGCAATAGACTTGGAGGGCCTGGTAACAGGTACTTGCACCTTCCCTCGCGTTTTCAAAGGCTACCTTCGTCGACTTAATTGACTCAAAGATAGGGGGCCAGGTAGCATCCACGTTCACAGCAGTTTGCCTGGCAAACCAACAGAGGTTAAAAGCTCATTGCATGCAATTTAACAGAGTTACAACCAATACTCAGACTGTATGTGAACCTAACCATCGTAGCTGCTTCTACACGGCACGGTCCCTAAGATGAACTGTCTTCACGTGCGATTCGCAGTTCG
>LOND01001353.1:6413-18373 GCA_014220965.1 Paragonimus kellicotti | reverse complement strand
GAGGTGGACAGATGATGACCTGGCGTAGACAAACGAAATCGTTCACGAAAGGTTTGGTCACTGTAGATCGGGTTCGTCTCTCAGGCTGGAGCCTTCGCGACTCACAGAGTGGGTGGCTTGAGACGTTAGGTGAGATGGCGGCTAATCGAGCTCAGTGGCGTAAATGTGGTTGTTGTCTGGCCGAGTGGTCTGTGAAGTGAGCGTACTTAATGACGTGATGCGGAGGCAGTGAAAGCCGTAAGGAAGCTGTCTTGCTGATGACGCCTTACTTTCACTTACAGCTCGGTTGTTTGTTTGCAAGGTGTAGGCACCTTGATGTTGTATGTTTGAATATAGACGTAGCTATTTTTAGTAGTTAGGTCCATTCTCCGTCTTCTTCTTCCTTTTCTCATCCGATACAGGGCTTGCTTTTTTCTTATTCACGGTTGTGTGACAGTTAAGCATTGATGCATTGCTGTCTATTATGATGATGATACTGAATCCATGTAAATTTCATCATTCAGCTAAACAGCAACAAAGTAGTCTCCAGAACTGAAATTCACAAGCTTAGTAATTGGTTGGGCTTAGCCAGCGTGTCCCCGGCGACGGGTCCATCAGGACTTACTAATAACGGTGCTAAGTCTGTTAATGTGTTAGCTGGGCCTTACGTAAATCTTCTTGATGGTATATGCACAATAGACACGTCTTAGCCGGCTGTATTAGCCAAGCTGAGTAACTTCAAGGACAACTCACCTGGACCGGATGGAAAATCTACTTCTACTTGAAGATGTCCAACAGCTTCTTAGCCCTCTCAGTATGCTGTTCACCAAATCGTCTGAACAGGGTTCCATTCCTACGATTTGGAAAGTGACTAAATTGACTCCGATATTCAAGGGTGGTCGTCGTAAACTTCCCGTTAACTATAGATCGATCGTTATTCTTAATACCGCATTCCAAGTGATGGAAGCCCCTGAATATAAGACTCCTTTTACTTACCCACCCATCTAAAACGTTTTTTTAATGCGCAACACGGTTTTGTAGAGGGCGCTTACGCACAACAAGCCTCCTGTTGGCTACTGATGTTTTAATGCGTACGTGCACTAAATGAACGCTTTCCCAGGTATACACAATGAATACCAGACGCGAAATGAGAATACAAATAATTGCGGGAGACCGAACGTATATTATACGATAATTACAATAGGTCTCAATCAGCGCTAAACGACACCGATACGCGGAAGTAGCTAGGGAGGTTAAGGATCCGACCGTCGAGCGCGCGAGCAAGCCGGAAGAGTGTATATGGCGCCATTGGCGCGCATAGGCCGACAAGCATGCAAACAAACAAACGCGATCGCATGCAGCAAGCAGACGGCAGACAAAGATCCTTACGATCCTATGTACAATGTGAACTAGGATTTTGGGAAGAATTTTACACATCGTACAACAGGCAGACCGGGGTTATCTCCAGGTCACTACAATGCGGTTAGATGATTAACGCACAGAAGGGGATAGTATGTATCTGAATTTTGCGAAATCGCTTGATCGAATGAACCACATTGACCTACTTCATGAATTACACAACCTTGGCGTTCATGACAATCTGTTGCAGTGGCTACACTCCTACACCACCAATCGCCATTACAGTGCTCGGGGCAACTCCTGTTTCTATGACTTCCACTGTAGTAGTGGGGTGTCCCAGGGCTCGAAACACGGACCTAATTTCCTTCTAATCCATTTAAACGATATAACATCACTCTCTTCCCCATTGTTGTAATTCGTGGATGATGTCAAACTCTGGCGTAACATTGAAACTCCTGAAGATTCTGTCCTCCTGCAAAACGATTTATTCGTCTGGTTTCCGATCAACTTTCCTGATTTCAATGTCCGGAAATGCAAGACAGTACATATTCAGTGCACTTTCAGCATCGTTTACTATCTTAATGGCCCTACTTTTCAGCCTATAACTACTGACAGAAACTTAGGAACATTCATTTTCAATACTCCTTCTGGCTCACCGAACACCGAAACCAATGCTAAGAAAGCTCACAGGACCTCGATACCCTCAGACGACTCTGGCAAGTTCCATCCTACATGTTTTGGACTTCTCTACAACGACTTCTTTTGACATTGCGATCTGGAATGAGGATACCCAACAAAGGGCCACAAAAATCGCGCTAAGAATGCACACCGTCCTACGAAGAAAAGCGTAACGAGCATAGTATGCATTCGCTGAAGTTCCAAAGATTGTACGTTGCCTTTTCGCTCACTTTCATAATCTTCAAACCTCTCAACCACCTATATACACCTCTATTTGGCGCAACTATGAATAGTGCTCTGAAAGGTTACGCTTTCAAACTGGAAAATACAGCACGGTGAAAAAGAAGTAGAATGTCGGCAAAGTTCTTTCACGCTGAGCGTTAGTAAAGTTTGGAAATCCCCACCTGATAGTATCACTTCGATGGATCCTGTTTAGCGGGACGAATTCATCGGAACAAACTAATCAGGCTAGCGTGACTGTGCGTACGAATATCATCACTCGTCATAGTAACCCAATAGGACGACCGGTGACGGCTGATGAAATCACTCGTCATAGTAACCCAATAGGACCACCGGTGACGGCTGACGAAATCATCCATCAACAAAGCGTTGGCGTGCCGATCGAACCAACCAGGAGGAGGCGTGAAGGTGAGCGTGGGTGTTGCGCTGGCCCGATGGACCAATCAGAACGCAACGTCTATGGAATGGACCTTACTTGGCCACTTAATCGCGAAGTGGCCTAAACAAGCGAACAGGGGCTGAACGCGTAATTGGCCATATTTGGCAACTATTCCATGCTATATATTGACATGCATTTGATTCATTAGTCGAACTTGAAGTAGTCAATACAGCGTGTTTTCGGCAGTCGTGTTCTTCCTGAGTCCGCGCAAGTAGACTGGGTGAAACCGCATAGCAGCAATCCGGGATAGCATCCGAGTCGTAAAAGAACAATTGGCAGACAAAGGGCGCGTTATAACAGATCCGGTGTGCTTTAAAGTTCCTCTGGATCGATTTTTTCCTTGGGAATTAGGATGTGTACAGATCGGAGGATTTCACTGGACTACTTGAGGTAGGAGGTGTGAAATAATTTCCAAAAAATTACCGTTACACATTTTACCTCAGTTTTTGATAAAGTGCGCATGATGTATGCCGACCAATTTTGTTCGCATAGCATGTCACTGTTTGGTGCGAATCGAGGAACCATATACATCCAACTTAATCGTTCTTCGACGCCGGTCTCCAACCTCTCTAGCTACTATCCCATGTTGGTGGCGTTCATAGCGCTATGCACGAAACCAACAGTGCAATCCGTAAAAAAAGTTCGGTTACCGCTCTCAACGACCTTTTAATGTATTACGTCTAGTTGACGCGTATTTGTGGGCGGCGGCCTGGTGCAAAGTGCACTAAAATTGCATGTTTTCCATTTGATTTATCCTTCCTTGTCTAATGACATACTATCCCGAAATAAAGAACATCCAAAATCCTTGCCCCCTACTTCCGTCACCCGAACCTATTGAACCCATTGTACAACAATGTTTTCACAGCAATGAAGAGAACGCTAACGCACAGATGACAATAGGAAGCGCCTAGATTAATATAATCTACCTAGATATGAAGTACCTAGTGATTAGTAAGCAAACAAAATCCAACGGTGCTATCTGAATATATGCAAAAACAGAAGACACCTGAATCAAATCCACAATTTCATTTTCAGGTCAAGGACCTGATGAAGACCTACGCCTGTTGAAGTCCTGTTGCAGTTTGTTTAGGCCGCGTTTTCTGTCCGTGCGATGCGTTCGAACAGTTATCTAGGAATGAGGATGAAAAAGAGGAATCCTAGTTACCCCGAGGAGAGAAATTGCAATCGCACTCCATATTAGTAAAAAATCGAAAATAGGTTGTAGATCACGCTTGAACACATCTACGATTGAAGTCTCCACAACCTTTGCGGGCAATTTATTCCACGGACTACTCGGATGATGTAAAAATTAAAACGAATGGCCAATCCTGATCGCATTCTTCTCGAGTATGAATCTATGATCCTTTAAACCTCGGTGCTGTTGCAGCACAAACAAACAAGTTAAAGGACTCGTGCCAGCGTGGTGATTAATTTCATATACTTCAATAACATCACCTACTCTCATTCGCTCAACAACAACAACAACAACAACAACAACAACAACAACAACAACAACAACAACAACAACAACAACAACAATGTCATTTTTGAGAGGTAGTAACAAAGAATAGGGACTGGAGATGAAATAACGGGAAAAACACCATTGGACGTGGGTTGGCGATCGCGAATTTCAGTCGATATAACACATACCGAGTTTTTCTCGTAGCCGCTGCATAGTAGACAGACAGGGTAAACGTAATAGCAAGTTGGGTTGATAGTTCAATTATATGTCCGTGTGGGCTCCTAAGAGGCCAAGGTGTCGGCAGGAGAGCATTAGACAAGATATGGCACTTTAGGATGTTTAGAAGTAGGTCCCACTTTAGTGTCAGTTTGCATATTTTTAAGATATCTTTCTTGAGAGCATCCGGGCTTGAGGCACTCTTAACCAATTATATATAATCTACATATAGGTAGCATGGATTGACCAGGTTATCGTTCCATAAGAAGCAGAGGAACAGGGATTGCCTTTTGTGGTACGCCACTTGATGGAGAACCTTCGTTAGACAGTTTCCCCGTACTCATACTACACGACCTTCCGGCTAACAACGTCTGCATCCATCTCCAGATTGTAGGTGACATTCCGGTTTCCTGTAGCCCAGTAGCCTGTGGTTGGCAGAATCAAAGGCTTTCTGGAAATATAGATAACACACCCAGATCGCCTCTTCTCTGTTCACCTTCACAGTGATAGCGTTTAAAAATGTCAGCAGATCATTAATGCAATATCTATCCCTTAGAAGGCCAAGCTGAGAAGCCTCAAAAAATTTCTGCGCACAGAGGAGCCTGCAGATTCTTGCCCGTAAGATATGCGCAAAAATTTTGTTGATGACTTTAGTCAGGCTTATTGGTCAGTTACTTCGAACAACCGACCAACTGCATCCTTTGAAGATTGGATACATGGTGGCTTCCTTCCAGTCCCCCTCGACCGTGCTCATTGTGAGACTGAACACATGCAAAAGGCGAGGTCAGAATTCTGGACAATGGTAATAAGATGGCCGGGCGAATGATGTCTCGTTCTGCTGTCCTTGAGCAATAACGTTATCGCCCACCTAAGTTCATGCGGTGCAAAATCCCCGCCCACTACGACCGCGCCTTTGAGGTTAGAGGCTCAAGTACTCTCTTATCCGAGTTATAAACATTTCGAAACTGCAACACAAACGCATCTACCATACCAATTTTTGTCGGTATGATTTCCTCGTTATAGGAAAGTGCGGTTCCAATTGCCTAAGGTATCCGTTTAATATCAAGCGCCGAATAGACCTCATATATCAGGTGAGCACCCATTTTAAATGCTTCATTTCAAGCTCCTTTGTACACCATAAAGCTTTCACAGAAAATACGCTTTCTAACCATACGCTTGCACTCTAAGGCTCTATTGACCCTACGGAGAACAAATAACTTCTGACCTCTTCCTCTGACTCGTTTTCGAATAACGTTCTCTTCTGTAAGAGCCTGGAGACTAACAACGTGGCCTTCCCACAAAATATCGACGTCCTCTGTGGAATCTGGTGGGTTTCAGGCCAATCAGTCGGTTTCCAATATCAGTTTCTTATGGATCAATTCGGTGGAAAAGTTGCATTTTGTGTCGGTTTTATAGACAGAGAACAGACGAGTGAAAAACAAGTCGTCGTGTGACCGCCCTTTCTCAACGGTGTTGTTAGCCATACGTCTGTGATGTCGCCGCAGTGACGAAATACGAGTTGGTGTAGCATCGAGGTTATCTGACCTAGTCGGAATCTTGTAGCCACATCGATATGTTGCGTCGGTGTGAGCTCACTGACGAGGTCAAATCGATAGCGACCGACGCAGTTTCTGCCAACGGGGCTCAGTGGTCAGTTGATTCTCGGAACATTCCAATCTTTCAGAGCGAGCAGACGATAGCCGGAGTTACAGGCAGCCTAGAATGTTGTTCTCCTCTTGAGTCGCTCTTGGACTTTGACACGCCTCAGTGAATTTCAGCGAGGAATGATATGACGAAGATTGGTGGTCGTTTGAATACGCACGCAACTGTCTTATAGGGTCAGCAATCAGCAACCATCACCAATAGCGTCGCTACGGTCATCGCGAAAACACTGAAATTCCCAATTCTACATCATTAAACGGTTTCAGTTAGCGTGAACATATCTACGGACAGCATGGCTGTTTACAGCTGGTTTCTTCCGTTGAGCAGGCTGCATCCATTTGTCATCATACATTTCAGCCTTAACGAACTGATCTTAGTGAAGGCCAGAGGTTTGGTGTATCTACTACATAGCGCGCAAATGGTTCGGAATTCACACTCGTCAGACTGACGATGCGAAAATTAAATACTTCCCTTTGTTCCCTATTTGTACAAACGTAAAACGGAAGTTTGTTATAAACGCCAGAAAGATATGCTGGACTGAACCTGGAAGAGAGGTACCAAGCGGTGCACAACAAAAGTTGAAACGTCGCATTGTAGCCACTGCCGAAAAACGCGCGGGGTTTCTCAAGCAATGATCAATGGACGAATAACGAAAGCATGAAGCAGCAACATTTGATAATTCTGTCTCAACACGTAAAGGCATGAAACCGAGTGCAACAATGCTGGAATGTGAAATACAAATACAGTCCCTGAGCCAAGACGGAAAATGATAACCTGGGTTTTGAGACTAAAAACAGTTTGTAGAAGTAAAACGCTCAAGAACAACATTCCATGTCTCAAAGACGCGCAGTGAGAAAGACCCTTGGCCTACACTTCAGTCATCTATGTTATATCTTAAGTTTAAAAGGGTTGTCCACAGACGGTCTGTTATTGGTATAGTGAGCATCGCTTTGCACGAATGGTCAGGCACTTTGATGGTCAAAGTGAGGACAGGGTCAACACCAATTCGATAGCAAATCTAGTGAGCAGACATTTGGTTCCTCAACACGTGCTTAACGCACGAACGGTCTTGGCGACATATCGTTGAATATTTTTCCGGGACGGACTCATCATTTCAAAAAAAAGAGGTCAAGTCGCAGATCTATTTTCGATGTGCAGTCGATTGAAGCACTCATAAAGGACTGTGAAACCGAAAGAATCATAGTGACCGAAAAGTCGCTTGAGTAACGCCGAAGCACTGCCAGTCTCTCTCATATTTGGATTCCGTTTGAGAGAGTTTGAAAGGAAAGGCGGAACGAAAATCTCTGAGTACTCCTCCACGAGGACCGACTGAAGGTGAAGCCATTCGAATAGTAGGTAGCATTCGATAGGCGTCGAATATGCACAATTACACTCGCTGGCACTGAATTGCGAGATCAGCCAAATGGGACATTCAGGTGAGCTTGTAGAATAGAATGAGCATGAAGTATATCCAGTGACCGCCAGTTTTTAATTTGACCTGCAAATAGTAGCATTCGAGACGAAACCGAGAAAATATCACTGATGAAGATATGGAACGGAGACTGGCCGAGGTGAAAACCACTGAAGGTGTTTTGTCAACAGGAGTACGCGCAATTGATGCGCACGCCGTAGCGCCGATAGATACCACCTCAGCCACTTACGTAGGTTACTGTGCACTTCTCAGTGGTGAAGCTCATCAGTTAGAACCAAGCGGTTTACCTTGTATAGCGCATCAGCGAAGCCGAGGTAGGCGACACCAATGCCAATAATCTAGCCAACTAATTTCGTCCACTGGTCAATGGCTATTAATTGATTCAGTGTACAAGAATGGCCTATTCTAAAATCATCCTGCACATTAGTAAGGAAGTTTCGAAGAGATAAGTACTCGTGGAGCGAGTCATATACCAGCGCTTCGAATGTTTGATAACCAGGGCAGCATAACGATTGGACGATAATCACCAGAATGATTGTTTCTACCATCTCCGAGAACAGGGGCCATATTGGCAGGCTTCCGACTGTTGGGTGCTAGGCCACTTGAGATGGACTGTATAACTAACAAACTAAGAGGTTTACAAAGTCGCTCGACCACTTTACGCACTGCGTAGTGCTACAGCTTTACCAGAATGACTAAAGACGAAGTATCCACAGGGCTAATGCCGTCTATCAGACCAGCAGTTGGAATGTGAGAATTTGAAAGTATCTGAACAAAAGTGCTACTGTAAACGTTCGTCAAAACATTCTCAACATCCGCATCGGAGGTCTTAAGCCCTGCAGGACCCACGAGCTGTGGTACGGCGGTCTTTGTATTCCTACCTGAGGATGCACATCAAAATAGGCATTTCGGGTCCTTGACGAATCGTACGGTTAGCCGTTGCTGATGATGGAAACTGTCCTCTCGGACGAAGGTGGTGCATCGGGTCCTGATTTCGGTACAAAAAATCTGATCATCCACAGATTGGGGGTTTCAATAACGCAACCATGCACGTCATTTTGTGAGAATAAGCTTCAGTGGTCGACTGTGAAGTTGACACAGCGGTTTACTGTATTTTAAAACGGCCAATGGTGTAGATTTCTCAACAGTTGGGGAGAGAACGTACGTCAATTTAGTGACCAACTCGTGAACCGGATGGGAGAGGTTAAATTTGTTCCAAGCCAGGGCTGCCAAATAGAAACTTGGTGTATCTACGTTTATTTTGCGATAGTTTCTACGGTTACTGGTGAACAAGCAGACTGGGGTAGTGCTGCAGATGAAATCGGACGAGATCATTGTATGATTGCTTAGCCCGAAGGGAGCAACAACTTCGAGATTAATGACCATCGGGTTCTCATTGATGAAAACACAGTCAAGATACGATGGAGTATGATCATCCCGTCACCGTATGAGGTCTGACACATGTTCGGTTGAACCCAAAGTAGGTGAGAGGAACGTGCTGAGATGGAAACCTCAGAACTCATGCACCCGGACGCAGAGAAGTTTGTTCCTAGAAGGGTTGAAGTCACTCATTAAAGGGATATGACAGAAACCTATATGAGCATGAGTTCATTTCTTGCATAATCAGTACAGGGAAACTTTTATAGCACTCCAATGAACCAAAGATCTGCAATAAGCAAACAGCGCACCAAATTGCTTCAGTAATTAGAGTAAGCTTTGGTGTTTCATAATGAAAAGTCTGGAGTGAAGCGTCTACATAGAGAACTGTCCTATTACCCTTACCTTAGGCTCTATCAGTCCGAAATAGCAGCATGCCACCGACTTCACATTCAGAATTCAGAAGAGAAGTGCTGAGCCAAGACTCAGTTAATGGGACTAACCCGGTGTTTTAGAAGGGAGCAGAGATCACAAAGTGCAGCGAGTTCACTGAACAGGCTAAATGGTTGCTGTAAATATAGTATACAGAGCTGACGAGAAAAAAGTGCGTACTGAGTTAGTAATGTAAATGAAGTGAATCATTTACAATGTAACTGATGGAACTATCGCCGACCCCACCGGAGTCGGTCACAGATCTCTTTTTCGTACGGCCAGATCCGCTACGAAATAATCAGCACGAAAGTGGCCATCGGCTTTCAGCTACTCACGTTGTTCCTCTGAATGATGAAAATGTTACGACACACCGCCATGGATAAATCGACGACAGCAGCGATAGCGCCCCAGGATGTGCTGCCATACCTTATGAAGCAAACTTAGGGAATCGTGAGCGACATTCCTCAGATGCAGGATTTAGACGAGAGATGTGCTGGATTTGCACATTCGCCAATTCGAAAGTAGAAGCAAGTACTTCCATTGGTTTCTATCATGCACAGGCTTGTTCCCATTAGTCTGGAACGCTCATGACGATGATGGTACGAGGCCAATCAAATTTCAAGGGTTTCTTTCTGAGAATCTTACACATCTGCCGTTCGGAAAAGAGTATATCCAGTAGGGATAGTCACAACGTTAGTAATTTCATACTACATCGGCCGTTTTGCTTTGTTGTGTGGCAATTAAGCATCAATGTGAACCATGATGTATTGTTGTCCATGATGATGATGACGTTTCAAACATCAAAGTTCTTTCATCTGAACGACATAAACCTCTGCTTACTCCTCGACGGACAGAACGGTCCGACTCCGATTTTTGTACACAAGTTCCAACAAAGCTCAAAGCCATACTTGTCATGAAGCTTCAGACAACCATCGGCATATTCGAGGAGACCTCGGATAAGTACAGAATCCTCCAGAGCAACCTAACCCAACTACTTCGACATACTGGTGCGAATACCTCTGGAGGTTACAGACGACTCATCATCATCATCATCATAGACAGCAATACATCAGTGGTTCACACTGATGCTTGACTGCCACACAACCACGAAGAACAAAGAAAAAAACTTATATAGGAAGAAAGAAGAAAACAGAGGAGGGGAGGGGAAGTGGACCTAACTACTAAAAACACAACATCAAGGCACCTACACCTCGCAAACAAACAACCGAGTTGTGAGTGACAGACGACTTAGCGCTAGTTGCAGCGGCTGCGTACACCTCGTCGGTTTTACTTCAACAGCTGACATTGCTGGCCTACTTGGAAGCTAAACGGTCGGCAGCAATAGACTTGGAGGGCCTGGTAACAGGTACTTGCACCTTCCCTCGCGTTTTCAAAGGCTACCTTCGTCGACTTAATTGACTCAAAGATAGGGGGCCAGGTAGCATCCACGTTCACAGCAGTTTGCCTGGCAAACCAACAGAGGTTAAAAGCTCATTGCATGCAATTTAACAGAGTTACAATCAATACTCAGACTGTATGTGAACCTAACCATCGTAGCTGCCCTACATGGCACGGTCCCTAAGATGAACTGTCTTCACGTGCGATTCGCAGTTCGACCGTTTCACCACGACTGAATAGAATATTCCGATTGTGAGGTATGACAAAGCAAATTAAAATTAAAAATTACAATGTCTATAAAAGTAGAGTACCTCAAATTCAGTTAACAATCAGACGTCAAAATGTGAACCCATTATTCAAATTTCTCACAGGATGAGCGACTGAGATCGCTGTAATCATCCTCACCTGAACGAAGGAGAGTGAGAGATTTTATTGAGTATACGAAATTACCCACCACGCTGGCATGTCCTCTAGTTGGTTTGTTCGTGATGCGACAGGACTGAGGTATAACAGGTCATAGATTCACAATCGAAAAAGCGAGAACAAGATTTTTATCATTGACTTTGCAGGTAAGAGTGAGTTGCACTTGTGTGGTTGCACCGTCTCCAGATGCTTCGGTATGGTTCCGTGGTTCTATGTAGTCTAGATGTGCATCAGCGTTGAGTTTAGAAAGATGTCGGGTTGCATCTACTCATTTCCAATCGTGTGAACTGCTGAAATGATGCGTGCATGTGGAGTCCATATCGGCACATGGCTTTAACGGCGTTCCGGTCAATGAGACAATACGGGCCAAGAGGAATTTCGCGTTTAACGCAAAAGTACTCCAACGGAAATAATGTATAAATCACGGTGTTTTGTGAAAATTATATCGCGTCCAATAGTAGTCTTTCATTCACTTATAGGCTAGCTTCAGGTAACAGCTTGGTCGCTAATGTTGATGGAAAATCAGCCGGCGAAAGTCGGTGTCGATATTAACTGGAGACCACTGGTTACAACCTAACGAGTTCCTTTGGATCGAACAACGCTCGAGGTGATCTCACTCTGTGTCTATCAACACACCCGGAACAAGTGAGCCACCAGGAGTGTTTGGTGACAGCAACTGCCAGCTGTCGGACAATTACTGGAGCGAATACCAGGTTGAAGTGAAAGAAACAGAATAATACAACTTAATACTACTGAGAGTCAACAAGACAGTGAAGGTAGTGGAGAATGAAAAAAAAGACAAAAGAAACGAAGATATTACAATGTCCAGATTGGCAGAATAAGGTCGACCTGATGCTAACGAT
>LOND01001352.1:69011-84173 GCA_014220965.1 Paragonimus kellicotti | reverse complement strand
AGTGGATAAGCCCTCTTTCGCATTCCGATCGACACACACACACTCACCCGGAGCATGCGAATATCCTGCGGAAACCGAGGAATCTGGTTATAGCTGTTGAATCCTAATTTCCAATCTGGAAGAAAACATGACAGCCGTGTGTACAGGGGACAAGAGGACGGAGAATACGATCCTATGCGTACTTGATTACCTCACGAGAGTTACTGACAACCTACAACAAATATATTAATACAGCTGGAAGTTACAAAGAATCACGATTGTCTGGTAATCGTAAAATAGGTGGACGTTCGAATCATATTTATTTACGTGAGATGGATATATCTGATGATAAGGATGAATCATGGAACACGGACCAAGAGATGAAGGTTGCAGGTTATTACCCCAAGACAGTCTACAGAACTTGTCGTGGTACGACAGTCATCTAGGATTATAACATTTGCCATGTAAGATACTGCAGTTTTATGACTTAAATGATAAGAACAGCAAGAAAGGCAAACGTTGCAAAATTCCGACATTTCGGTTTGTCTCTTTAGCCCGTTGATGGTTTTTATTTTCTCAACAAAGCTTCACTTATGACCGGGATCTTGGAGGTTGAGGCCTTCAGCAGCAAAGTGAACGGTTTCGATCGGGTAGATATTGTGACTCGTTTCCTGGATGTGCCTCCAAATTGATGACGTCAGTTACATGCTAAGTAGTTTTTTTGAGTGTTCGTTCACATCTGCGACTCTTGAGTTCAAGTTCAACTACAGAACATTGGTATATAATGGTCATATGACCAGTAAAATGGATTTATTTCCTCAAGGTGTAGAAAAGGACACTGAATGAAAAAATGTACAATAAATCGTGCAATAGATCAGTAATATTTTTCAAACAATAAATTAACAGTTTATAACAAAACGTCCCAATTTTGGCAAAAATAAACCGGTTAAATGCAAACCCCTGGTGATAATTTCAAAGGTGACGGAGTGATCATACTATACTGATTTATTTAATCAACCATTCACGAACAGCCTACAATCCAGCGATGTCTTCTGACAGAATTGTCAGCCAAAATTCGCAGACTGGTCAGAATGATACAAGAATGCTGAGGTGATATGGGGTGACTTGTGAGTGCCTTGTAGTTTTGGAATTGATTTTCATGGAATGTAGACAAATCGCTGTCGGAGAAACAGCAAGATCAACACATCAACTTTGGTAGTGACAGGAAAGTATGTCGCTTTATAGACGAAACTTATGGTAATAGAAACCTGTACGCTGCGATTGAACATAGGCAACAATCTCGAAAATGAGATATCGATTGTTTATCACATGTGCATGTATAGCACTGTTACCTTTGTTTAAATCCGTAGCGTTAGCTAACTTATTGCCAACCAGCCACAGATTTCACACCAGAATCAAATCCTCTAGTAACTAGCCTCGTAAAATAACTTCCCATTTGATTTTGCCAAACCGTTACAGAGTAAACGTTCTGTTTTCAGTGGTTTGGCCGCTGGTACACTTTGTTGTACAATTCAACGGGAAATTTGTGGGCCTCTACTTATCGTTGCCGTCCTCATCTACGATTGAACGACATGCACGCGACTTGCCTATCACGAAACTGAGTATATTCAGATTGGTTCATGAAGTAAATTACGCACTTGTTCAATGGAGTGAATCAGCACAAACTAACAGTGGTCTTTCCAATCCGTCATTACTGGTCTGTTGGTTGGCTGGGAATAACACTTAACAGTGTGTGTGTGGTTAGCGTGCGCAAAATAATTCAGAATCCACTCAGTTTCACAACGTCTCAGTCGATTTCCAGCTGCAGCAAGACGTAAGCGAGCGGAGCACGGTTCGTAACAGTATGCTTGATCACTGAAGTAAAACCGGGGTCAAAGTGCAAGGGAATGTAGACTCAGGTGTTAACTAAGTAGGCAGCATTTGGAGCAACATTAACTAACTTCACTGATCCACATGAGCATTGATTGCATGTTGTAGGTGATGAAATGCAACGAAGTTCGCCAGGCAACAAATCGAATCGTCTGTTTGTTTTGTACATGCGATTTACAATGTTCTAAACATTTTTCATTTCGTTCGAAAAACAAAACGAACATTCCTTATATGCGATCGACCAGGCGGTTTAATATTCTACTATGACTATTCCGTCTGTCATGCATGAGCGCCGTTTCTGTTCGGTCGTGTGTTGTTATCGTCTACAGTTGTTGTAAATGTCAGGTTGATGTTTCTTGCTAACCGATGTATACATTTAATATAGCATTCAGAATCTGTCAAGATGAACCACATGCATGGAAACATTTCCCTATTCAGAAGCCTAGGTTTGAACATGTATGCGTGATACTCAATGCATGCTCTAGGCTGTAATGATTTAGAAAACTGACGTCAGCACTTGATATATTATAACCCCATTAATACAGCCGAGGAATATGTCGTCAAATGGTCAACCATCCGCAGCCATATTTTTAAGGAGGTATATTATTTCTTCTACCCTCGAAAGTAACGCCAAATGAGATATACTCTCCATATATATCGGATTCAATGGAGTTGCCATTTCTCGTAAAATAAATCCTGTCCGAGGTAAGTTAGATATCTGAAAGACAGCTTGGTGACTGCGACTGAAGTCGTTTCAAACATGGCATCAGCCGTTTATCTAGGATCGGGCAATTTTTCAAGAGTCTCATGATCGCAGTAAAGCTTATTTTCGAGAAAGCTCGAACTTGTTCAAAAATGAGTATAAAAACACCGGTTGCACGATTTATCTCATAGCAGTTTCAAAAGTTAACGTCACGAAAATTAGTGTGGGCATAGAGTCTCACACGTTGTTACGATCAAGTACAGTCCGCAGAAGGAGGATTAGGGAACGCAGACAGAAGTGGATCGAGCAGAAGATCAGGCCATCGATCGATGCTATGTCAACCGCTGCCGTCACCACTGCAATCTGGTCTCACAAGCACTCCGTCACCCACTGCACGCTCACGACTGCTGACCCAATGTCAACCCGATACGACTACTGAGCTCGCGCCTTCATCGGTATGCTAAAGTGGACTGACAGTAGAATCCATGGATTCATCTTGTGCAATAATACAAACTGTTTATCTCCCTTTCACTCCACTATTAGAGCCTGCACATCACTATGTGACTGGCATATTAGAGCACTGTCTGAAAATACAACGATCTGTAATAAATACTCGTCAGAGTGCGGCAAATATCCATCGTGGTAAACCACTACGAGGTAGCATTCCTATCCTCACTATTCACATTTTTCACGCGAAACAATAACATTGTGCTCATTTCTTCGTAGATGTGGGTTTCTCGTCCATTTTCGCTCGCACTGCGGACCGATATCTGGAACGGAGATTGATTTTGTGTAATATTCCCGGAACAGAACTTCAACGGCAAACAGCATATTCGTTTCTACGACTCCCCTCAATGAATCGGTAAGACTGGGTATTACTTATAGGCAACTTGCGATTCAGCTTGAGACTTCAATTCAAATTATTGTTTCAACATTTATGTTATCATTGCCACCCCGTATGAACACCAATAACATGCTCAGAAATGCGCTTGACACCTTCAAAGTGCAGAGTGTTGTTTCAAGACTGGGGCATTACCACTCCCACTTTCTTCATTGCAGGTAATCCGTTTGAGACTGTGGACAGTTTCACATACTTGGGTAGCACTATCTCGTCAGCTTGTAATATTGCTGATGAGATATCAATGAGGATAGCAAAGTCATGAGTTGCCTTCGCCAAATGGTGTTTTCCGTGCCATTGAGAAAGCGTTAGGTTGTCGCTGGAAGAAAGGGTATATAATGCTTGTCTTCGTTCATTTTGCTCTGTGCTTCCAGAATGTGGCCTGTTTGCAAAGAATCTGTGAACACACTTGCTTGTTCGCCGGCACGTATTCCCGAACGCTTGGGAGTTGCGATCAATTGGTCGATCGCTCACGCCGCACAGCCTGCAATATTTCGGTCACGCACTCCGTATGTCGACTGTGTATTCATCATGAAGGCATAATATAATGAGAACACCAACAGTTGGGTGAAACCACATGGTGGTCAAGCAACAACGTGGATCACGAAATATGAAGACCTGACAGCTCCGTTGAGCAAAGTGGGTAGGTGTCGCCTGCCTGGCGGGGTCCTCGTGATCACTCACACCGCTGATTAGTGATTCCGTTCTTCAGCTTGAACATATTTCATCAATGTTTAATCTTCTCAGTGGGGTTTTCTTCAGTATATCCCACGTCACTGTTGAGGTGAGCGGCAGTCCGAACCACAGTACCTTTTGGTCAGGATCATGGCTTTTATCTGGATTACACCTATCACATCACCATAAGAACTTCATGAGTTGTTTATGCCCTCATCATCGCCGGGATTAGAACACTGTTCAAGCTTTCATCACGTGATTGTATTGATCACTGAAACCAACCTAGGCGAGACCGAGTCAGCATCTGCAAACGCTCAACCACATTTGTAGGAAAATAATGGTCAGTTTACTGATCATCTACAGAGAAGCCATAATAACTCTAATCAATAATCTCATGATTGAGGACTTTGTCTGAACTCAACTTACAGATATGCAATTGAAAATGCCACAGTCCAGTCAACCTTTTAGCATCTTGCTAAGTGCTATCGGACAGCATAGTGCTGACTAACACGTAAAATAAACCAACGGCAGTCCGTGGGTTCTGAATGATCTGAGCATTATGAGGGTTTTCAATAAACACGATAGGGCTTACAAACTACCAACTGGGACATCCGCTGAGGGATATAATCTCTCTACATACGGACTGAAATGAGATGGTAGTGCGTAAGTGTACAGTGGACAGATGGTCCAGGAAACGGTTGTTAGGATGAATAAACATCAGAAACTGATTAGAAACCCCGAAGTACGTGGTGAAATATCTGGGGAATGAGAGGAGGATGCAGCATTGCTCAGTACTGTTTAGTTGCAGACCATTGCAGTCTCGAGTTCTGAGATCCAGTAGGTCGAACAGAATGGCTTCACATTTATCAATGTGTTGCCGTTGTACCGGACTTACTTCATTCAGGAATAGGTTCCTCACTTCGCAAGACCGATATAGTTCAATTGCGCACGACGTATGTCAACCAGGTATAAATTCGCCAATTTCAAGAGACTGCATGGTTTTATTGTTAGAAAACCTGTATGGAAGTATCCAAACGCAGATCTCTGATTTCGGACAGGGTGATTCACCAGCGCCATTAACGATACATGGAGTTAACCATTCTTTCCATCTTCATTTAACTCATTCATCGACATTCTAGTCTATCGATGAGATGTGGCAGCGAATTGAGGTTATGTCTGGGAGTATAGGTGAAATGATGCCTTGGATGAATAACGGATATTTGTTATTCATCAAGCTTAGAATTGTCACCGAGGAGCAAACTGCAACGAACTCTTTACTTGAGTTGAGTGAGTCAACGTGTAACGTATTGGACTGACTTTGGCGTGAGCTGAAGCTTATTGGTTTATACAAGTGAAGGACGAAAGAACTATGTGTTCCTGGGACGGAGTTCGATATCAGTTGGGACAGTGCTAACCTGTAGATGAATGAGGCCTTGAATGTGGTTCACAAATTCTTTTCATGGCAGAAGTGAGTAACACAAGAATTCTGAAGAGTAGTCNAGTCTTGATTCATTCATTTGAACACAATTTCCTGTGATAGTCTATATTGCTCGTAATGTTGTGTTATTCTCAATCGATTTGCCTGCTCGAAGTGTTTCTGATGTTGTTGGCGGATGCGTTTGCCTCTGCTCAAACGTGGTTGAAGTCATGAGTTTAAAAACACTCGTTATAATCCTCCTCACAGGTACGCTAGATCGACCGGGAAAGAGGAGTGTACATGGCACAATTAAACTTTTCCGCCTCCGTGTAAAGTATAACGGAAAACCTCGGTCCCGAGTATAACGCAGCTGTCCCCGCTAATTTGTCTCAAATTGAATCAGGAAAAGAGTGTAGAAACTTCCTTTTGTTCCGCTCTGAACACGAGACTGCGCAGTACATCTTCAACTCACTGGCTCATAACAATCACAGTGTTCATTACATGTGGCATTGCGCATTCCAACCTGTAACCCTTCCTAGACAACAATACATTTCTTATGAGATTGCCAGCCGCTAGAACGATCTTCTATTTATGGTTATTTATCCTCATTTTACGAGCTGTTTCAAAGTGTTAGTAGTGTCCCACTTATTCTAGACTTTTCTTATATAGTGATGTACTCCGTTAGCCGTAGTCGCTGTAGTGTTCAAGCACAGTGTTTCACCCTGATTTCTATGGCAGCCCTTCCAGTTTAACAAAAGCCCGCTGCGAAGCCGGAATCAATAAACAGACTGGATCCGGATATCTGAAGTACAATCCTCGAATCCGTGTCCAACTCACTGAATTCGTTGAAACAAACATTCCGTGTTTGTGCTTCTTGCGTTTCGAGGACGACGCCATCACCGAGAGGCGTGTGCACACTTATCACCGTTGATGAGAAGACACCACTCTTATGACCACTGCTTAAATACACTGGAGTCAGTTTGCATAGTGTTGAGATCGTGAGAGTCCCTGGTTTTCAGGACATCCGCACACAGGAAATTGTGACTGGAAATCATCCCCGGTAAATCACTGAAACCAACTGAAGAAAGTTAGAAGGAGATCAGGAGTTATTCAAAAGACCGTCACGTTGCCTGGTGGAAATGTAAATATACGAGTAATAAATATATTTCGATTTATATATAAGTTTTCAAGTGGAAGCATTCGAAATGGATATTAACGTTTGATTGTGTAAGTGTTGAGCGAACCTCTGATGCGTTCATTGTTGAATCCCAATCAGTTTGTTATCATGCTTACAATTTTCGCTCTCCCTCCAACTGAAATAAATGTTAACAAACCGAAGTTACTCATGATTCTTCTGGACCGGAATACTGTCTAATAAAATTTTGTTCGCTTCATTAAAAATACGTCCAACTTGTCATTCTACATCGAGCTACTCGAAGACGTGGTCACCTCTAACTAAGTTTTAACGGACATATCTACCACGCCTTCTTCTTAGTGGCTTTTCTCTTAGTCTCTTTCCGTGTCATCTGTGCGTATGCAGTCCATGACCTATACTGTCACCTTGACGAGGTGTTCGGAGTTGTGTGCTCCTCTGATAAGGTGGGCTATGCTGACTAGAACTCCAGTCAATCCAGGTGCAACCTTGTCAGATAGGCCAGAGGGGATCAGTCAGACGAAAAGCAGTTACACTCATAGAATTGCATATCACATTACTGACCGCGTACGGCGTATTTGGATAGTGAGGCACGATCCTATGGGCATACAGCAGAACCACTGCTGTCTTCCGTATCAGGAAGAAGGGGGTTAGAAAAGGTACCCTCAAACAAAGAGCACTCCGATCGCCCAACGGTTGACCGTGACCGCCGGCGTATTATCCAATACGGTCGAAAAACATCTGATATCACCCAAAAGCCCGATGTAGCTTCAAGTACATCCACTGTGCGCAGCATTGCTCAGAATCAGTTATCAATGTCTTATTCACTGCGCCCTCGGGCTAGGCAAGCCCCTCACTGCCAAGTGAGTCAGACTTTTGAGTCATTGGCTCCGGGTGGGGTCCCCCAAGAAAACCCTGTATCCTGTTGTCTCGCAGGTCAGACTTTTGAGTCAGAGACTCAGGGTGTGATCCTTCAAGTAAACCAACCTACGCGGCGTAAACGAAGGAGAACCATAAAAACTTATCGCTCTCCTGACATTGACCAGCTGAGATGAAGTATCCTCCTGAACGACCGTCAAAACTTATTAGAATTAAGTTGGTCATGCTTGACTAGCATTCGTAACGATCTGTTTGTTATCGTACTCGACAGCAATGACGGTTGCAGTCGTCTCCTTCGTGAGAGTGTGTAAGTCGAGCAACCCTAGTTAAACATATATGACTGAGCTCCCAGAATACGCTAATATGCCGGCTTAAAATGAAAACTGTAGTAGATTTTGAACCGAAGTTGCAGTCGATTAAATGAGTATCTCGAACGGAGTGGTTGGAACCAAAAATCTTACGAATATACATATATATCTTACTGACGAGGTCTAACAAGTTTGACAATCACATGTGAAGTTAGCATTTTCAGGTGTAGATTAAATTGAAGCTTGAACGTCGTTTGTTCTTCCTGCGTTATGACAGAATTCGTGGCCATATTTTTCGCGAGCGCTTCCGGGATAGACTACACTCATTGAAAAGCTAGCAGGCGGGTTCATCAAGATTAACCAGAGTTAGCCATCGTCGACGCCAATACGGAATCTTGATATGAGCCAGAATCAATAGCACTGCGTGAATCATGGCATATACTGTGGAGTGCGAGGCTTGAGAAGACAGTGACAAGGTGAGATGACCACCATGTGGTTTTACCTAACTGTTGGTGTTCTCAGTAGATAATGTTCTCAGTATATAACGCCCGGTACGGTAAACGCCAGCTGACATACGGAGTGCGTGACCGAACTATCGCAGGCTGTGCTACGTGAGTAGTCGACCAATTGATCGCATATCCCAAGCGTTCGGGAATACGTGCCGGCGAACAGCCGTGTCGCTTACTCGATCAGTCCACTTAATGTGGGCTATTTGGCGGAGACAACGATGGTCAAATACAGCAAGTGTGTTCACAGATTCTTTGCAAACAGGCCACATTCTGGAAGCACAGAGCAAAATGAACGAAGACAAGCATTATATACCCTTTCTTCCAGCGACAACCTAACGCTTTCTCAATGGCACGGAAAACACCATTTGGCGAAGGCAACTCATGACTTTGCTATCCTCATTGATATCTCATCAGCAATATTACAAGCTGACGAGATAGTGCTACCCAAGTATGTGAAACTGTCCACAGTCTCAAACGGATTACCTGCAATGAAGTAAGTGGGAGTGGTAATGCCCCAGTCTTGAAACAACACTCTGCACTTTGAAGGTGTCAAGCGCATTTCATACAAATCAGCTTGGCCAGCCACCTTGTTCAGCATGGTTTGCATTACGGACACCTTCGATAAACACTACTAGGAGTGATGAACGTGCGGTACAGTTGTCCGCAAACTCTCACACTGCTTGCAGACTGAGCACGCAATGATCTCAAAAGAATCACGTATTTCCCTGGTACTCCCTTGCGAAGAAGACAGTTCCAGAGAACGTTACGAGCAACTGAATCGGAAGCAGCATCAGGTCCGAAAGGACCACGACCGTCGGCTGCCTAGAAGATAGCTGATGATCGAATATTTCTCACAAGATGAAAATGTGGTCCACGCATCCTCGACCCGATGGAAATCCTGCTATTTCCTTCCATTCCCAGATGAAAAGGCTGTTCCCATCTGCTTCGACTGTTCGAACAAGTATTGCTCACGGTCTTTGCGCAAGCTTTTAGTCAGCTTGCATTCAAGTTCTCGACGGTCGTCATCATATTCAGAACCAGGTGGGATCGAGCCACGCTCGTTCATGATGGTTCTCGACGTGATGGAAATCCAGTTCTGCTTCATATCCGCGGCGACCTTCTGAAACAAACCCATTTTCTATGGAATTCCGAAGCAGCAAACAACTGGTGAGATTCGCAACTCACTGGATCGAGTTGATGGTCTGGTAGTGTTAGAATACCTGTGAATTTCAATGACAGCCTTTCTGAAATGATGAACACAGAAATATTCGATATCTCTATGAATTAACATCTGAAATCACATTCAGTTTCTTTTCGTTTCCATCTCTCAATAACACTTCCACTCCTAACTCGCCTGCAATTCACTAAGTTCGAGCACCATTCGGTTTTGGGCAACATCAATCAGCTTTTTCAATGCATTCATTCACTATTGGCTAAAGTCCAACAAAACTGAGCGTGGGTGCGTAGAACCGTCAAGATAGTGTGCGAAGTTCAACAAACTGGTTTCAGATGTTGCCCTAGGAACGCTTGCATCTGCAGGTCTGCACGTACACACTCGATGTACTTTGGTTAACCTAACATTTTCAAGGTGACGCGATCTTGACAGTATATACCTCGACGAAAGTTATAATGCATCTGATTTGGAACCTCGTATGGATGGTGATCATTGCAGCCTCCAACAATGCAGGTAGAATCACGACAGATTTTCGCACAGTCCCGTTTAATCGTCTTTGTTTAAGTCGAGCATTGAATACTTGATAGTCCGTATAACAGATAATAGCAGTCAAACTTCGTGTTCGAGACTAACATTTCGAGATATATGACGGTTTCAGACGTCAGGAGGGTTACACGAATATGGGGTCTGAATTAAACAGTCTTGCTAGTTTACTCTCATTGTTCATATTGTTCAGGTCTGTTGGATTATTGTTGAGATTGCTGTGTCTGGTTTGATTGTTGTTGGATGTGTTGAAAAATGGCCCTACGTTCTATTGTCTTCTTCAGATAAACGGCAATAATCATCTTACGAGTTTACCACAACTGCGACTAACGACCGGTGTGCTATCACGAGGCAAAACCTGCAATCGTTAGGAAAACTCAAATCAAAAATGCGTAGTACTTAAGCCGGTCAAGGGCCCCGTGGTCGTCAGTCTAGACTACCGGTGACGCTATCGATCTATCTTGTGTCATCAGAATACTGTCACGTCATTCTAACCCAAGATTCTAACGGTTTGCTGGAATGGTCACAATCAATCGACTCAAGCCAGCTCTGTGTATTGAGAGACAACTATTCGCGAACCTGACCCATCCATGGACATAATGACCCATCCTAACTCGTTGATTGATTACCCACCCATCTAGTTATTCGTTGTAATAAACCCAGCCATGTTATTGCAAATGTGATACTGATCAGTCACTACGAAATGCTACTAGTTTTCGTAGTCCACTGTCTGATCCACGAACGGTCGTTCTGCTCAGATCCAACCAATGACAAGTTGGTTAACTGGGCTCAATTCCATTTTGCCTTCTCCCATTGCTGAGCGATGTCTAGTTGTCCGTTTCGTAGTATATGCACACTGTTTGTTCAGTCAACTCTGAACTAACTCGCTATTGATGGACGTGAATAAACAGAACGACGCATCTGGTTACACATAAACCAAATAGTAGTGCACACAGTCCTCAATCGTCGGAATGAAGTTTGTATACTTCAGTGGAAACCATAAACAGCTATCATTGAATGAACTACCAGAAGAGAAGTGCGACAACAAACATTTCGGAAAAGAAATCTTCACTCACAATTTCAATGCGCTATAATCGTTATCTGTTCAAACGTATCACCAGAATGTTACTTCATGTGACTGATTTTTCATAAGATAATTACTATGCTTATACGTTTTTAGTAGTGTTGTGAGCGAACAACTCGGATGAAACAAGGATTTTGTATTCGGAAATCAATACATGCGGTAAACGCTTCAATACAACAACAAACAAAAACACCCATTCGCATATAACATCGATCCAAACATATCACGGTTGCTGCGCTTGTCCACGCCATGTCCACGTATGGAAAACACTGTCTCATGACAAAGTGCGCTCTAGTGTTTTCGTATTTTTCACCGGTTATTTCAAGACCAAGATTACATACTCCCGTCTGACTACTGAATAGTGGTGTGAGTAGCATAGTGCGGATGCTCATTTCACTACAGTAATATGGCTTTTATTTCTGAAGTTAACTCATAGCAATATCACTTACTCTGTTCCTTCACACCTACTAGATTAGATGACGCATTCCTTCTCGACAAGATTCCACTCGGAGATATTTGTGAATGGAATAAGTTTTTGCTCACAAGCAAAAGTTTTCAATCCAGCCGAGCCTATAGCCTCCTTATAACGTAAACTTAACCTGCATTCATCTTTAACATTGAAGCACCACTAATTTTGCAACATTGATCCACTTATCCAGTTCAACATGATGGTAAGATGACACACATTACGAGATGCAAGCGTATGGTTTACTCTCATCAGTCGATTACAGAAAACATCCGGTTATGTAGGTTTAGGGTAACAGTGACAAGACAACAAAGAATGTCATCGTCTTGACGAATCGTTATTCCCGCAAGAATCATGCAGAGGCATATCCTTCACAATTATTCGTTTATTAGAACCGCAGTGAAATCAATTCAGTGATTTATTTCAATGTTATTTCAAAATAATTTCCTGTGAATCTAACAGCAGCGAAACTCGGGTCTGTTGCTTCTTTTCGAGAGAGGTTTCTGAGAAGCCTATCTGAAAGCAGAACTGCGATCAAGCTATTGTCATCTTCAACTTGAAAACTGAGAGCTTTTGTTCGGGTTGATGGGTTGGGTGTATGCATAGCAGATTATCATTTTACGTTCCGTCGCAAGATGACAAAAGAATGAGCAACTACATTGAAAATGACGAGTATTGCTGGCACTGCATCACCATCATCATCAAGATTATCATCATCATCATCATCAACTATTTCCAACAAGGTAATTATGGTGTCATTTGAAACATACTGTATTCCTCTATTGGAAGTTCTACCCAATGCGGTGATTAGCAAGAAAAATCTTGGAAGCCATTCATTGGTGTTCATGTCCCTCAAATGAGAACGTTCCTTCAAGTTGGACTCCGGTTCGCGCAGTATATAGGCTGATTACTGCACACAACGTCTCACTCCACAAATTCGTCCATCAGAAATTCGCAAATTTATTTGCCAAAAATGGTGCATATATTCAGCTTACTGACATTCTCTCTCTTTTCGCTGAGTTTCCGAATTCCATGTGCAATTTCAACTGTCAGCGGTCGTAAGTCCGGCATTAAAATTCATGATATCCAAAATCGAATGTTACAACGCAACGGAAACAAGCTACCGGGCAGTTAACTCAACTGTATGCTTATATCAACCAACTGTTCATATATCACGAAGAGCAGACAATGTTCAGTTGATTTTCACATTGCATTTTCTACATTATTCCCACTAAGACTTGTTTGTTCAGAAGTAAGCCAAGTTCACTATAAACGACACTGGCATGTTACAAGTAACCTAGCCCATGTTGTAATATGCAAATTCGAGATGTTCATTAGAGCTTCTGTTTTTTATCAAAATATGAAAATGAGTGAGAATGCTCAAATTTATCCCAACGCTATGTATTTTCTCCATCACTGAATTAGGTGTTCCATTTCTATCTATTGATCGATGTGAGCCACTCAATTCTGTTGCAATCCGGAACAATTCAACAATACGGATTCGATTCTATTTTTGGAGTAGTGGTGAGCATCAAAATCCAAATTATTATATATTGCTCTACTGTTGCACGCGGGTATTATGCAAATAATGAGTCCCACAAAACTAAAACAGAGATAATGTTTCGCTTGGCCACCACAACAGTATTGTGCTTGGATTCCCACGATGGGTAATTCATTTGTTACCGATGAGAGTTGTAGAACAACTAATCATTCGTTAAATTTTCAGTTTATTTTGAACTGATGAAAATCGTCACTACAACGAAGTTTGGTTGCTAAGTTCGTGCTACAATAGCCTAGCGGACTGACACATTTGTACAAAATACTCTCCAAATTTCGAGCGATTAGTCGCACTATTTCACTTCAATCACTTTGTGAGCAACTCATATGCGTTCTTCTTTGGAATACAAGAAACCAATCAAATGATAATGTGAAATTGTGGAAATTTTCGGTTTTAGTGAATTCGATCGATACGACGTCCTTTACTCTCTGTCACAAATTAACTGGTTTGCAACCGCAACAAGAATTGTGTACACAAGATTTCACGACGCGAATACTGGATTACCTTCAGTTCACGTACATTATGGAGATGAATTTAATTGTCGACTTTCCACATGGGGTAAGAAATTGTTTTCAAAATTGTCATAGTAAATCCATATTAATTTTGACTTTGCTGAAGATAATACAAACATTTCAGCGCTGTAAACCTAATCAGTTCGAGTGAATAAATTCTTCTCGCTCTACAGGTAACCATAAATGTGATCAGCCGTATTGTTCGGATGGCGGTTTCGGCCTACTGTGTCTTTCTATGAACCTTTTTGGATAACCATTAGATTGTAGTACAGTCGTGATCAACTCTAATTCCTCCGTAAGACTGTCTTGTGTACAAATTCGTCTTGCGCGTGTGAATAGTGTATTCACTAGTGCGCGCTTCTGATGGACCGGTGTGAAACTACTAAAGTTGAGGTATTGACCGGACCACGTGGATTTCCTATAAACACCTCTTTTGATAGAGCCATCTTCCCGGCGACTTATGAGTATGTCTAGAAACGGCAGACAATTATCAGTCTCAAATTCACGTTACCTTCAGATTGGGATGACAACTATTTAGGCGCTGCACTAGGTTATCTATTGCCTGTTTGGACCGACTGAATACTAGTGTATCATCAACGTAGCGTTTGTAATATGACAGACTCGCTATGTCTGCGGCTAACTCTCGTTCAATCCTTAACATGAAAAAGTCAGCTAAGATAGGCCCTAATGGACTTCCCATGGCTACCCCATCTATTTGGCGGTAGCATCGATCAAGAAAACGAAAGCTGATGTTTTCAGTGCATAACAATAAGGCTTCCCTCAGAATATCATTAGGCAGAGGCAAAGTAATGTGGCTCGTTTCAACGAGCTCACAAATATAATCAATTGTCTCACGTAATGGGACATTCGTGAACAGTGACTGAACGTCTATGGAACACATCAACTCATTAGCAAGATTGATGTTGTCCAAGTCACTGATCAATTCGAAAGAATCTTTAATAGAATATGCCTGAAACTTTTGTTTTAATGGAGTTAAGATGGTGACTAACCAGCGTGCCAGTTTATGGTACGGAGAGTTTGTCATTGCCAGAATAGGCCTAAGAGGCATTCCGGACTTGTGTGTTTTAGGGAGGCCGTAGAGCTGAGGTGTCGACGACCCACACGGTTTAAGGGATTTGTACGTCATGTCATCGATCATGTGCAGTTGTAAGAGAAGTTGAAGATGCCGTCCTATGCGACCTTCTATTTCTGTGATATTGTCCACTGTGTCTATTTGTTGAAACTTTGTTCGGTCCTCTAATATTGACAGCATCTTCTGCACATACGCGTCTCTGTCTAAAATGACTGCATCGGAGACCTTGTCTGGCTTCAGTATTACTACATTTTTGGATTTAAGTTCTCTTGGTGATTGTAGGTGTTGCTTTGTGATAGCACACTGGCCGTTGATCCGAGT
>LOND01001351.1:80734-93468 GCA_014220965.1 Paragonimus kellicotti | reverse complement strand
GTGTATCGCACCAACTCTCCCATATGTAAAATGAAGAGCTCTGCAATCTCTTTCAATCAGTCGCGCGACATTCATGTTCAACGAGAAATTTCGGGACCCAGACAACTGCCAAGCTTTCGCGACAACCACTAACAATCCGTGGGCAAAACACAATTCTGATCGGTGTTATTTATTATTTTCCCGTTGTCATCATCATCATCATCATCATAGACAGCAATACATCAGTGGTTCACACTGATGCTTAACTGCCACACAACCACGAAGGAAAAAACCTATATAAAGAGAGAAGAAAAAAAGAAGGGGAGGGAAGGGACCTAACTACTAAAAATAGCTACGTCTATATTCAAACATACAACATCAAGGCGCCTACACCTTGCAAACAAACAACCGAGCTGTAAGTGAAAGTAAGGCGTCATCAGCAAGACAGCTTCCTTACGGCTTTCACTGCCCCGCATCATTAAGTGCACTCACTTCACTAACAACGACAACATTCACGCCACTGAGCTCGATTAGCCGCCATCTCACCTAACGTGTCAGGCCACAGACTCTGTGAGTAACAAGGCCACAAGCCCGAAAAACGAATCCGACTTCATTTCTCTACTCCAAGTCATCATCTGTCCACCTCGCACCTTACGCCAGTCGGCCGCAGCGTCGGCAAAGAGTGCTCGGTGCAAACGACTAGCTGGCATCCTTAGTACATGACCTAACCATCTAAGTCTGTGCAAATGTAAGGACTGAACAAAAGAACTCGTTTGACAATCACCATTGTAACATACAAGCCGGCCGTCTTTACCCTGATTGTCTCTTGCGGACCAACTTTGGGGCAACGTGTAGACACCCGGGACAGCGTTCTTGAAAAAGATTGCAGAGCTCTTCATTTTACATATGGGAGAGTTGGTGCGATACACGGATTACGCAAGGACGTTCAATTTATCTTCACTGATATGTACTGAACTCCAAGTTTCCGTAAAGTGAAAAGTGTGAAGAGTTAGTTCGCAGGCCAACTGCCTAATTTCTGGAATTTTACTGAACAAATTCAGACAGCTTGTATACATGCAATATGTCCTTATTCCTCGTTCTACGGTGTTTGTAAAGAGGTGGAAGGGCTGAAGGAAGTGCTTGGGGAACGAGTGCAATGACTGAGAGGGGAGATTCGGGGGACAGAATTGCAATGATCGCCCTTTCCTGTCCGGTAGCTGTAGGATTCCTCTTCGGATGTGGCGTGCGTTTCACGTAGATAAACGTCACTGTGAAATGCAAGACCTGCTTGTGTTACACGTTGGATGATACTCCTCTGGCCACGTCCTTCACAAAACCTCTGGGGATGTTTAATATTTTTCGACCCCGGAAATTTGCACGGTTGATTTGGCACAAAGAATTGTGGATTCTGTTCTTACCTATGCCGTTCCTCTTGGTCTTCCCCTTTTCTTTGCGGATTTTTACTTGTTTTTCACCGGTAAGTGGATTTTTCAGTGAGGATTCTTCCCATATTTTGTCCTATCCGCGATCCGCTGGCTTAGGGATTTAAGAAGTTCTACTGATCATCGGAAAGGTATTGTTGTCGGTGACAAGTGACGGGTGTTCTTGCACTAGGGAAAAAATGAACATTGCGAATCGAAAGAACCGACAATGGAAACTTTTAACGTTCATACGATTGTAACTGAATTACACGAATGGGTTCATGCGGTAATACGTTTTAACGAAGTGGTTGTATCCTTCATCACACCAACTAACAATTGTGGATTGAGAACAAGGAAAGACGGTAATCGTAGTAGGAAACCACCCGCAGGTTGTATTTTGTGTTTGTGCAGACTGTGGAAAAGTATTTACCTATGAGTATTGCACTGACTTATGATGACAAAGCACAACGATGAGTCCGGATTTCACTGGGATCAAGTAATCCACATCAATGGAGTTAGGTCGTCCGAAGTGTCTTTTACATGTTGTTTGGTGTTCAGACGGAAATAACCTGATGTTTTGCAAGTTCTTCATGACTAAGTATGGATTTGACCAACCAAGAATATCGGTCTTTACCTCCCAATGGTTAGCGCGTTTGTTTCCGTGCACTGTATTTTTTGTGATCGGTGACTAACAACTGGTGTTTAGTCTTCCAAAATGCATAACAACCGTTCGCGCTGGCTATCACCGCAATGGTGCTATTTTCATCTCTCGGGAGGTTTACAGTGAAGGTTGTACGACGACATAACAACCTGGTTAAAACTCAGAGAATCGGCTGTTCTCCTTCATTAGCATAAAACACTCCGCTGTAAAACCTTGTCTTGAATTCCATCAGCATGGGCTATACGGGATGCGTACTTCATAAAGACATTTTCGAATGTACACGCGATATCTCACTTCGCCTTGTGTGTCAGGAGAAACCACGCACACTGTAGTCGTTCCTTACCCTGTTTAATGCTCTCATTTTGTTGTTTGTTTTCTGAGTTATAATGATTCCAAGACTTTCATATTTTTCAGGTCTCTTCTGCCTATGAGTAGACTCATTCGTACTGGTGTGAACAAAAGTTATGCATTTGTGCGGTGTCATTGTGCTCCCCTCACACAATGTCCCAAGAGCTCTCCTATTTGTGTTTCAACGACCGGTTGCTTTCATTCCTTGGAACTGGATACATCTCTGAGCCATGTTGTGCGGGAGCGGTTTGATTGCTTTCCAAACAACACAAATCAAGTTGATCTGCACTGTCGAAAGCCCCCGCTTGCGAACCCACTTGTTTATTGTTGTACATTCTCTGATGGGGATTTCTGTAATGCAAATCTTGCTCCTGATCTCCCCCGCAGCATGATCGCAGCATTTTTCTCATCTGAAAATCATCCCATAATAACTTTTCTTATTCTGTTACCGTTACTCGCGCTGATCTGTGGTCTACTGGCAATCGGTTTTCTATGGAAATTCGTCTTTCGTGCTCGTTTAAGACAACTCGCCCTCTCGGATGGGCCAACCGGTTATCCAAAAAGTAAAGTGGGTTGGATAAACTCCCTAAAGAAATGTTCAATTAAACCGTTGCGATCACCTAATCACACAGGCGGTCTCAGACTCATTCCGATTGGTTCGACACGCTGCGTAAACAAACTACTTCCGCTCGCCGTTGATGACACTTCACGTGAATTGGTCAGTTGCACCAGTGGGAGTGGAAGCGGTCTTCCGTTTTTAGTGCAGCGTACGATTGCTAGACACATTCAATTACAAGCATGCATTGGCAAAGGCCGTTTTGGTGAAGTTTGGCGTGCTGTCTGCCAAGGCGAAACAGTGGCTGTTAAAATTTTCCCCAGTCGTGACGAAGCAAGTTGGGCTCGAGAAACCGAGGTGTACAGTACCGGATTGTTACATCATCCAAATTTGCTGGCGTATTATGCAAGTGATATGATATCTCGCAGTGGTTGTACACAATTGTGGCTCATAACCGCATATCATTCAAACGGATCCTTATATGATTACATCAATCAAACCGTTTTGAGTTTGGGAGACAGTCTTCGTTTAGTTCGATCCATCGCGGCTGGACTGACATTTCTGCATACAGAAATTCGTGGCTTGCAGGCCAAACCAGCCATTGCTCACCGCGACATAAAATCAAAAAATGTACTCGTTCGTGACGATGGCGAAGCGTGTATAGCTGATTTAGGTTTAGCTATCATTCAGTCCAAAGCGCTTACATCCAGCAGTGCAATTGCAGGAAATTCTCAGTTTTCAGATGCTACGATTTCTGGGACCACACACTCGGATTATTTGTATGCAGGCTTCTCCGGGCCGTCTTCTTTCGCTCCTCTTCAACCGGCAGGTCCCAGGGTTGGTACAAAACGTTACATGGCTCCAGAGTTGCTGCTGGCCGTTGATTCGGCTCGTCCATCTACAAATTTTTGTCTAAATGAATCCATGGATCTGACGGACGAGAATTTACTGGGAATATCTACCGTGCCATATTTACCTTTCGAAGTCTATCAGGCTGCCGATATATATGCTTTGTCTCTAGTCACTTGGGAAATCATGCGTTGTACTCAGGGATCAAATCCTGAGGACAATGTTGTTGAAGGTTACCAGGTAAGTCACGTTGTGTCGAACTGTTTGATCCAGCACTGTATCGTTTTTTGTTAGCGAATGACTAATGCGCTCATTGCACCATGAGGGTGAGATTTAGAGAAAAACACGCATTGTTGACTAGATATGAATACACTAATACCTCAAGACAGTAGTTAAGGGTGTCTCGTTTACAATCCCTTTAATCATGATTGTATTCATTTGCCCCTAGTCTCAATGCCTTGCAAATGGGCCAATGGAAATCCGAGCCACTGCACCCGCTGGCACGGCTCAAAATGTCTGGTTGCCTGCATTTTCAGGTTCGATCTTCTCAGCCACAACAGAAGCTGTGAGAACGTCTCAAGAATACCCATCTATTGTCTCTCGATACGAGAATGTCATCATATGGAGTATAAGACTCAAGACCACCGTCTATCACAAAACAACAGACGTACCTCATATTCTCAGCTGTAAGTCTGCTTATCGTAAGCAGGTTTATGGTATCATTGCAGGCTCAATGTTCCTTAGACCCTTGCATCCATACACTTAATCACGTGGGCAAAAGACAACACGCAAAGAGACAGTGGTCATGTTAGTGTATATGTAGACTCCATAGGCCTCACAGAATCACACCTTAAATAATGCGGTTAGAGTGGAATGGGCCAATCAGAAAACAAAAAACAAGTGTGCGCCAAAATTGGGGTTCAGTGCGTCTTGGCGCGAGGAAGTGAAATTCAAAATCACAAACTGTTTCCTGGATAGGTCTCTAAAATAAAAACAATTTTCAAGGAAAATTGACTTCCCCAACCACAGTAGTTGTCGTTGTGACGCATACCCTGGACCTCACATTTTTTTCGATAGTTTGCACATTTTTCTGTTCGGCACTTGTTGCTAATAACTGCCTCTAGATTTATAGTCGTCAGGGCTGTCAATTGACGCTGTTTGTACGAGGCGATCGTTGCCGAAAATTACGCACGTATTTTTCTCTCTCAGATTCCTTACCACACCATGGTACCTACAGACCCCTCGTTTGCCCAAATGCGAGGCGTGGTTTGTGCTAATTTATCTGCACTCGATACACGATCTATGAAGCCCGTGTTCAACCCAGCTTCCTCAGATCGATCTGCAGCGTCTGGTTCGGAGTCTCGTCCTCCAATTAGTCCTCGCTGGTTGTCAGACCCGTTTTTGAGCCGCCTAACACAATTGATTCAAGAATGTTGGCATTGGGAATGGTCTTCTCGTCTATCAGCTCTACGTGTCCGTAAAAACTTAGAAGCTCTGGAAGGCTCGTTCAAGGTCTACTCTCACCGAGGGTCTGCTCATCAAT
Source organism: Paragonimus kellicotti (assembly GCA_014220965.1). Lineage (NCBI taxonomy): Eukaryota > Metazoa > Platyhelminthes > Trematoda > Plagiorchiida > Troglotrematidae > Paragonimus > Paragonimus kellicotti. The sequence goes on along the minus strand of LOND01001351.1, from coordinate 88,111 downwards.
AAGTGGTTTGCACATTTTTCACTAATCCCATTTTGTATTGACTGTGAATCGCGCCGCTTTCAGCCTTAATAGACGGTGCTTACCGCTTTTCCCCGCGCCGAATCAGCATTTATTCATCCGTGCTTTTTATGTTTCTGACTATAAAGCTTATATTATGATCTGCTATTCTCCTGACTTATTTTGTAAATTTATTTCTTTGCTTTTTCTACTAACTTTGTGTCCGTACATATGTAAATGAGTACATCTACTGGGTATTCTTAATTATCGAATCTCAGGAAAGTTGCAGGATCTGAATTCCAATCAGCTTTTTCTCCAGCTCTGCTTTTAACCTGATTTGGTCTTAAAGTGTCACTGGTGTCAAAATGTTCAGCCTTTTTGTCACAGTTTACTACTCCCATCGACGATTTGCTGTTTTTACGCGTTCGCATAATCCGTAGGGTTTATTGTCGGTTAAACATTTGTGGCAGACTATTTCGTCCTTGGAAGTTTGAAATGGTAATTGCGTGAAAGGTTAGCTTAAAAGACCACCTGTCGGACTTATTCTATATTCTTTACTGACAGAAAAATGTGCATCTTCTGAAGCCGTACGAGATTGATCAGTTATTTCAGTTTGCAACACTTTTTGATACCACTCAATTCATATCGTTTGTTGCGTGATGCTCATAGCCTAATCACAATTGTAATTATCTTCTCTGTTTCCGCAAATAATCAGGTTGTGGATTTCGCTCCGCTCGTTCGTGATAACATTGACTTGGGGGCGTTCAATAAATTTAAGGAGTTTAACTGCATTTAAAGTTTGTTCTTACCTAGTGCATTTTGAGATGGCTCAACGCTAAGGATGCAAACTACGAATCACACTTTTTAAGTTTCATTTACCCACACTGTCTCTAGTTTTTTTTTGGAAACTGACTGTATCATGTCTGCATGTGACTCTGCACATCATACATCAACAGACGTTTTATAATGCAAATGGGAAAAATCCACTCGGTCAAGAAACGGTAATTTTTAGTGAATGTTTTGAAAAGTAAAACCGTGGTCAAACTGGCTAATTATAGCGTGTGGACGTATAAAGAGCTGTTTTGCCCGTCCAACTCTATAATGTAGATTGTGCATTAGTTTAGTTTAACATTTCATGATGACTGTGTGTGTATGACTCCGGTTTTGAATTATTGGCCAGGGTAACTAACTGATTGCTGCGTCGAATGAATACATTTAGGCGTGGGATTGCCAAAGTTCCCAAGCTTACATGAACCACAATAAAATAATTTATATCACCCTATTACGGTACATAAAATGCTGAAAATGAAGGGGGAAAATCAAAAATGACGATTTCTTCTTCAGAAAGGAGTAATCTCATTGGTGCTTTAAGCAAAACTTGCTGTCCAACAGAATGCGTTGTGATTAGTTTTTACGAAGGCGGGAGATTATGACGAGGTTAATCCTTTTTGCCTTCGACGACTGTAACTTTCGTTGACGTGTTTATTTGTTTCGCCTTCTCCCATTTGACCAACGTTTACTTATCAATTGCAGCACACTTGATTCGCTGAGCCGACTACAGTATTTTATTATTACGACGCTACGTGTCCGTGGACTATTTTCCTCGGATTAACTACCTTGAATGTACGTTTATTCCCATTCATTATTGCATTTGTTTGACGTTATTCATTACAGAATCACCAAGACGGTCTTTTAACTTTGATAGATCTCGGGTGCATAAATTTCGGTAGAACACTTCTCGTCTCGATTTGTAAGCCTTGCAGTCCTCTACAACGACGTACAGTGTTCATCGGCGGCGAAATCATCTCGCCGGTGCGTTCGTGAACACCACAAATTTGTCAATTATCGCACTCTACTCAGCATAGATAGTGAGTAGTATGACATAAATGGCATAAATAGAATACAGCATTGTACGAGGTGTTCACCATCCTGGGCCCCTCGGAGGTGGGTAAATCACGATGGCAACAGGAAAAGAATAGTAGATTAAGCTGGAACGTTTCCACAAAAAGATTGATAGTATGTAGATGTTATGATAGTTAGGTACACAAAGGTGAGTGTGTCACTGAGGTAATGCTTGTACCTATCTTGTAATTTGTTTGACAGTGAACAACCCCTCAGGCCGATCGTCCCGTGCGGAAACGACCGTTGGCGTTGTGACCGATTCAGCGCTGACGGATTTGTTTTCATAGGTGTTTAGACGTTCCTGTAGAACCTTGTGGACGTGGTATTACCAACTCACCGCGCGCCTATCCAAGCAAACACGAGACGGTTCATGCGCTCTGTTTGTTCGTAGTTGATCGTGCATGCGAATAACTGCAGCGCAGTGAACTAGCCGAAGAGTTGGTTGTCAAAAAGGAAACGGCAACCGGAAGTTAACAGCCTCATAAGCACATACATTCAGGAGCCCACCGAACTGGCAGAACAAAAATGTTCAATCCAGGAATTTAAAACACTGAGTTCCCTTGATCCAGTTCACCAATAACGATAGAAGACATACGTCGCGAGATGTTAACATTTCGTTTACTCTCTTCAGTCACGAACGTAAAACATTAGAATATATAGGACATGCGGATAGCAACAACAATAGAAACAATCAACGATTGGGTTTACATGAAACAAGGACTGTTATCAGTTCCAGGGCAGACAAACTGCGTGAGTCAACAGTTTATGCACACACAGGACCGGACGGCGAGTATTGATTAACATTGCCTCGGAGAAGGCAAGCAACTTCGGATTCCGATTACGCAACAATACTTGAAACGAGTTGGCGGGGTCAACAACGTGACCTGTTTCCATGATGTGCTTTGCAATGGATGAGGTCGGATTTCGTCTCATCGCTCTGTTGCCATTGCCTGTTGCGTCATGGCGCGCACCAACCACTTAGGCATATGTTCAGCCATTCTTTGTCGTAGGCACCGATCTGTTCTGCCGATATAGACGTCACCGCAACTGCAAGTGAACTGATAGATTACATGTGAGACAGAACATTTCGGTAGGTCACGATTATGAATAAGCTGAGCGACACTCCTAGTTGTGAGTAGCAACCGCAATTCAGCCGCAGGGTATGTACGAGTTAGAGCAGACTGTAATTTTTGACTTACGTCAGTTGTGATATGATCGCCTTTGAAAGGTAGGTTCAAAAAGACCTGCTTCTTAGGGACCGTACTCACGGCAGTCTTGATCAGTCTTTTCTGGCTGTGAATATCGATGAACTTCTGAGGATATCCGTTTGCGAGCAGCACCTTCTTTAATCTCTCCTCTCTTGCAAGCAGTCATCGGTGCAGATCTCCCGGGCTCTATGAAACAGGGTTCGCACCAGACCTCGTTTATAAGTAATTGGTGCAAAAAAGAATGCAAATACTGACCGCTCCAAGTGGCCTTGCGGTACACTGATAGCTGTAGTAAGCCATCTTGCCGTCTAGTGAGTGAAATGTCTAGGAAAGATAAACTGTTGTTTGTTTCCTCTTCATGAGAAACGAAAGATTAGGATGAACAGAATTAAAAAGGTTTAAAAGTGAAACAAAATGAATATTAGTGGTAAAAATCAAAATACCATCTACATATCGCTTATAGAGGCTGGCACCATCTATAGCATCAGATAATTTTAATTCAATCATTCCTAAAAATATATCTTGCAAGTGTTGGGCCCAATGGACTACCACACCATCAACTTGTTTATAAGATGATCCTGCAAAGTCTAAACAATCATTCTCTGTATATAGAAGTATAAGTTCCTTGAGATAATCAACTGCGAGACAAAAGATAAATTTTGATGAAAAATAAAATCGCACGAACAGTCAACTGTTTCTTGAAGGGGAACGTTTGTAAATAAGGAGTCAATATCGATAGAATACATCTTATATAAACTCCGATGTTGTTTGCCTTCTCCGAGGCAATGTTAATCAATACTCGCCGTCCGGTCCTGTGTGTGCATAAACTGTTGACTCACGCAGTTTGTCTGCCCTGGAACTGATAACAGTCCTTGTTTCATGTAAACCCAATCGTTGATTCGGTTGTTGCTATCCCTAGTCCAGAAAGAACAATGAACTGCTGGGTCATCGGCTGACCCTGATCTGTACCTGATACTGTTATTAAAACGTAACAGTGAGAGTGAAAGTTACAATCCCCGAATGTCTTTTAAGTGAAAATCTTCTGCTTCCTCTGTTCCGTTTCGTCCTGTTTTTGTTTATACAACGTACTTCGTTCACTGGGTTTATGCTTTGCTCCCAACTAGGTTAGATTCAACTGACATGCATGAGCGGTTGAGTAGCTTCCCATATTGGGTGATCACTGGTCGGAGAGCACGCTGCGTGCTAATTTCGAACGTCTAGTCTGTTCGACTCTAACCTTATTCAACTCAATCAATTGATGCTCTTCATTACGCCTGGGTAACGGATTATTTGGACTGAACTCTACTGGCAACTACTGTTTCACCCTGTTGACTTGAATAAATTGGTGGTCTACTCTAGAAAGTTAACACCGGTGTGCTGATGTAGCTGTCACGGATTCCCGTGTCTAGTTGAAGAATTCCTTCGACTCTTCCAATGCTGATGAAGTGGTTCCTTCCTCAATTCCCCCGGTGACTTTCACATTTATCACGAATCTCATATTGACCTTCCCAATCTGAACGATGTTCGCTACGCCCGCCTTGCTGATTTTTCATATCTAAGTGACGTTCGTTCTACATATCGACCTGATAGCCCGAGAAATCATCATGCCTATGCCTGCCGGCCTGTTCTCATCCTCCCTCCTTCAGTTCTGTTTTCTATTGAGTGATCCATACGTACTTAAGTCACACGCATGCATCGTTCGGAGACACTGATTTGTCGGCTCCGCATTTGCTTGTTAGGTTTAACCGAGAGTTTCTTGTTGCTGATATCCCTGGGCCTGCGGAGCTCATTTGTCCCGATTTGTTATACTCCCTGTGAACATGAATATTCGCGGTTTGTTATAGCATTCAGTGACTGTGTTGTTAATGCCGTAGTGACCGACCGAACTTGTTTTGATCTTTGGGATCCGATTTGTCTACGCGCCACGCAACGTTCTAAGAATGACGTTGTGGTATCGATCACACCTAGGTGTTTTTGTCGGTCACATAACGGTCACGTGAGAAGCCGAGTTCCAGCATTCTGTTGACTAAGTCGCGACATCGGCTGGCACGCTTTAACCTAAGTGCGGGTGTGTCAACACAACGAGCCAGTGTTGCAGGCACACACAGCTATGCTTTTAATCCCTTTCAACTGTTGTTGATTCAGATGACGCACGATGCATTTGTGGTATTCGTCTGTCTGCCACGTGATTGCGTTTCTGTAACTCGATATGTTTTTACTCTTTTGCATCATTGTTCTCTTCGACATTGACTCAACTACATGCCGTCCGAACGTGTTAACTGTTCTTGCCCCATGAAACTCAACGAAACGTTTTCGGCAGACAATCACATTTCAACTCCCCGTCTGTTAGTGACAACATAGGCTACATATACAACGACAGTTTGCAATCTGTTCAGTAACTCCGTCATCAGACACCGGATCTCACCTATGCTATCCACATGCTAGGCTGCTACATGGTATAGGAGCCTTGCATTTGTGGCCTTTGACATTCATTGTATGAACGACGGTGAAAAGGTTTGTGTCAGCGTGCTCCGGAAAGCAGGATTTTGTATGTTAGTATAAGGTCACCTCCCAAACGCCTGGAGGCTAGGGGAACTAGTTGTATCTGAGGTGGTTCTCATACAACAAAGAGGATAGCCCCTCAACTTCCTTTGCAGCTCTCCTGTGGATAGCCTCTGGAGCGGATACGTCTCTTTTTTCAATAGGGCGCACCTCCCTGAATGTTGACTTCCAGTAGTGGCCTTCTCCTTGTGCTATGAATATATGAAAAGGTATCGGCTGAGAGTCTCCTGAGCAACCTAATGAGCATTGCTAGCCTGCTATTGACTTTATTTACATACAACTTAGCGTCAGCACTAGGATGGAGGTCCGACGTGATTACGCTACTTGCATCGTGTTCTTAATGGACAGTGGCCAGAGTAAGATTGCCAATATTTCTTAGTACTGTGACGATGCATTTGCACAGCCTTCGACTTGGACGTGTTAAGAGGCCGTTGATTCTGCACGGACCGTATTTGCAGAGTATCCAGGTTTCTTTGACAGTCTTTTGCCTCCGGTGTTGCACGAAACTCGCCGAAGCTTCACATCATCAGCACACGTAACATTAGGAGAGTTACTTACGGCTGGAAGGTTGGTGACATGGGCTAACAATAACGGATCAAATATGGAGCCTTGTGGTATGTCAGTTGGGGCTCCGAATGGCCTAAATAGTTCACGGTCGACCCCAACTGTGTGTGCGACAGGACAGGTATTTTCTTAGCCATAAACGAACTTCACTGCATAAGTCCGGTCTATTCAGTTTATTCAACAACATAATGCGAACGACGTTATCAAAAACTTCCTTCAGATCTAAGAATACAGTATCCACTGGGAAACGTCCTTCGGCAGCTTTTATCCGCGAGTCAGCTGCGACCAGCAGGTCAGTCGTGCACGACTGATAATTTCCAAAGTTGTGCTGACCTGGTGCCAAGAGTGGTTTAGTATTCAAATGAGCCATTACGAAATCGGCGTTGTGACCTCCATTGCTTTTTGCATATTTAGTAATAGAGCAAGCGGTTTGAAGTTGCTAACGTTTGTCATTTTTCCGCCTTAGTAGGCAGAAAAGATGATAGCTTTCTCCACAGCGGCTGAAATACTACCAGTAAGGTATGAGTGTTGAACCAAACGGGTAGCGAGTTCCGTCGATTTTTCCGCGCCTTTCATTATAACTGAAAACATCTCATCAGACCCGGGTGACTTATCAACGCGTAGCAGGAGTAGCTTGGCGCATATGTTGTACGGAGAGTGATTAGAGGGTGTGTCCGAAAGACGATTAGGATTGGTGCATCGTTCTGTCTCAGCAATTTCGCTAAAGACATGCATATTGAACGCGTAGTATATCTGATACCGGAAATTAAAGTTAGGAAGCCCTAAAGGTCTCATGACTAGTGGTATGACAGCTTTTGACATGGTTAGGGAAGCCATGTGCCCGAAAAACCTCTTAGGACAATCGGCAATGGGTTTCCCAAATTATAGTTGATGAACCCTACAGTCACTAAGTACGTCCATTGTGAAGTGAGTACGACAACACTTTTGTCATCCTCATTGTAGACAGTAATATATCACTGGTTCACACTGATGCTTAACTGTCACAAAACCACGAAGCAAAAAAAACCTATATAGAAAGAGGGAAGAAAAAAACGAAGGGGAGGGTTAGGAGACCTAACTACTAAAAATAGCTACGTCTATATTCAAACATACAACATCAAGGCGCCTACATCTTGCAAACAAA
>LOND01001351.1:59600-75356 GCA_014220965.1 Paragonimus kellicotti | reverse complement strand
ATTGATATCAAAGTAATACATTTTAGTGTGACCCAGAGATATTCTCCAGATTTTACCGACTCACATGAATCAATTACACCATGAGCATGGAAGTTTTCACAAATTAGGTTGAGAATGTTCACAAACCATTTAGCCAGCTTATGGTACGGCGAGTTGCCTAGGGATAGAGTAGGTCTCAACAGGATACCGCTCTCGTGTAACCTCGGCGAGCCACTCATCTTTGACGTGCGCCTCCCCAGTTGTTTTGTTTATATTGAGCCTCATCTATGTATTCATTTAATAGAAAAACGTTGGGCTCACTCGAAATCTGTTCTTCTATGAAAATATTTACTGGAGTATGATTCACTTGGAATGTCTGCTCATCATTTGATTCCGATACATAATCCGCTTTATTCAGAGTGACTATACCAGAAGCTGGCTAAATGGTTTGTGAACATTCTCAACCTAATTTGTGAAAACTTCCATGCTCATGGTGTAATTGATTCATGTGAGTCGGTAAAATCTGGAGAATATCTCTGGGTCACACTAAAATGTATTACTTTGATATCAATTCATTATTCACGAATGTAACTCCACATGAAACTGTCGAGTGTTTATGAACGTTCGCTTTCCTCCAGAACCCACCATTGTGTTCCAACTGACTACCTTAGATACCTAATTCCTTTACGTACCGAGACCATTCGGTTTCATGTAGACGATACTACTTACAAGCAGGCTGATAGTGTTGAAGTGAGGAATACATTGGTCCCAACATTGGGTGGCACATTCCTAGAGATGCCCGATGTATGAATTCCGAATTCGATCGATGCAGCACTCTATAAACGGTATGTAGAGAATATTAGTTTCACGGATGAGGTTCATTTCAACCAACTGGACAGATTTCTGTATTCATACCACCCAATATTAACAGATTTTTACGAACAAGAGATTGAAAAAGGCTAACCATTTTTGGACATTTAGATCAGTCGACGTAGAAATGATAGAGTGCAACGTGCGGTGTATCAGAAGTCAACGTGGTATGGTCAGTGCCTTCGATTTTCCTCTTTTTTCTGATGTATTACGAGCGTGCAGTAGTCCTAACCCTGTTTCACGGGGCCAGACAAGTATATACTGGCAGCACCGTCAATAAGGGAGAAGAATTTATGAGCAACGTCTTGCTGGTCATTGGTTTTCCACAAAAGTTATGGAATTTCATCGTAGACCACTGGTGACCACAATTCTAACGGAGACTGCCTCCAAGAAGCAAAGTTAGTTGAACTTAACTTTCAAAGGTGATCACTTAGTAATCGATGTGGCTAAAAAATTGAGACCGGTCTCAAATCACGTCTACGGTTCCGAAAGAACTGAGAATGTTGCTCTCCACTGGAGCTGTTGTCTTCTACATTTTCAATCGTCATCCAATTGATGTAGGTTTCATGAAGTGTATTCAGGAGTTTGACTGTATCTCGCAGGCTGTTAACACAAATTTTCTTCTGAACTGACCCCGAGGTCTCTAGTAACCATTTGCTAAGGTATGATACGGTGAATACTTCATACCTGGAAACGGCACCGAAGACAGGTTTATGAATTTCGGGTAACCCATAAAGGCGAGGAGCAATAATGCATGTAGGTCTCATAAATGCGAGTTGGAAATTTGTTGTGACTTCTTGGTCTTTCAGTCGTTTCAGACTGCTAGTTATCTGTCTGTCATTTTGTTAAACTTAGTAGTGTCTGAAAGAATCGCTTGCATTTTGTTTACATAGTCTGATTTGTCCAGCAACACTATTCCAGCACCTTTGTCCGGTCGTGTTAATAGTATATCCTGCCGATCCCGAAGTGTACGCATCGCTTCATGTCTACCAGTTGCTAGTCCTTTATAACACAAAGGAGTACGTCGATATTGATAAAATAAGCTAATCAGCTCAGTTTGAACTGTTCTAGTGTTTCCTTTGAGGTGGACAACTAAGTTAATTTGTTTGACAATAAAAATTCTCAAAGTTGAACTTTCAGTTCTAATTGATCATAATGACGACGTGGATGCGGGATTTCGGTTTTATTGGTAGAACCTCTAGTTGAGTACTAGTCAAGGATATAGAAAAGTTATGAACACACCGCTCTCGTTGGTTTACGAATGACGTACTTTGCTTCTCATCTTCCAGTGTACAGATAAGTTTCAGTCGTTCCCTTTCTGTCCGTTTATCCACAAGCGAACTCGTTAAATTATTCAACAGTAAACTTTCTTCGCCTTGCGAGTTATTATGCGCGTGTGTTCGTTAAACAACATTCCTCTCTAGCTGTGTGATCTTCGACTTCACCGTGTCTATCTGACTGCAAGCGTGACGTTTCAGTGACACCCCATCCGGACGAATACGGCTTCTACGTAATGCCATCCAATAACGCTTAGGATACGTGTTATTTCGTGCACAGTTATTCAAGAATTCGATGTAACCGGTTGCTTCAGCAAGTCTGGTTGCAAAGTTTAGTACCCGATTGACCTGCATTACTAACGGCGGGTCGTTATGAAGTTTGATTATTTTCAAAACTCTAAGCCATTCCGAACATAAAGTGTAACAAATGTGCTATCGATAAAATCTCATCAGACTGTTACAGTTAGGAACCAACGAAATAAAAATGAAAACAGTCACATGCAAAGATTGATTTTGATCAAGAATCACACCAGCTCGTTCCGGCGCCGTTCCGCCATTTTTCATTATTTCACCTAGCAATCCATTCTCGCATGCAGTCTTTTCGTTTCGTCGTCGTTCAATAACTCTCTGCATCTCTGCCAAATCTGATGCACGATCGAATGAGGCTTTGACAGTTTGTTGTTGTATGCTATTCACGTTCTTCCAATCAATGGAAGCTGGACGGTATGACAGGTTACCAAAATGTTTGCGCCAGACTTTTACAATGTCCTCTGGGTGGATACACGAAAAGTCAGAGTGCCCGTCAGTTAGTGCTTTGATAGACTGGACGGATGGACCAAATACCGTCTTAAGCGAATCATAGAACTCCTTGTGTTGTCAGCGATCGGCGTAGCCTGCATCCGCTCACCTTGCTTCTTTCCACCAGTCGTCCTCGATTCCGCGAACACGCTAGATCAGTTGACGACGAAGATTCCGGAAGTCGACTATTTTATTTTCAATGTCTCGGTCCATTTTGGTGATAGGAAACACTGCACTCTTCTTTCGTATCAATTTGAGGGTAACTGCATTGTTGTTGCCGAACAAGTCCAGGCTTTTCTGGTGCTGAACGCTTGGCAACACGATGACTGTTCCGGTGATCTGTTCCTTGAGGTGTTGTCGCATACCGTCGGGGATAATGGGTACGGTAACGTCTTTCAGACGAAGCGGCAACTGCACGTTGAAAAGCAGTCCTCATACTAGCTCACTGTGGTGTTCGTGAACGTCATTTGATTAGTAATTGCCTGCATACAGATCGGGTGTGGTAACTAATGGTCAGGACATTTGAAGTGATTGAATGAACTTTTGCTCACACGAGGTTCTGTTCCTCAATCGAGTAGCGATGGCCTCGGTATTCACAAACACAAAAGTGAGATAGTATGAATTTTGACTAATTCCAATCTTCACATGTGACCGTTTTTATTTTATTTTATAACTGTAACAGACTGATATGATTTTATCGGCAACGTGGCTGCTACACTTCGTGTTCCATGATTAAATACACAAACGAAATGTCACCGTATCGCAACATTTTTCTTTTTGCCGCGTAGATAAATTGGATCAAAGAAGCCCAATGTTCCAAGTTTCTTAGATTAACTCCTCCAGTTCTGAACCATATCCTTCTCGAATTCCAACGCACTGTGATAATGTGCGCGTTATGTTTGTGCTTGAATTCACATACTGATAACGCCGTTACGATCGACTCTGATAGGTTGTCCCAAATTGCATTTGTTCACCGAACCACTATTCCCTGCTAATTTCCTTAATTGCTGCACTTCCTTTTCTCATTGGCTGAAGTCGATCGACCGTTTTTGGTTGTTCTGCAAACTAGCAAACATCCAGCGCTAGTTGTTGCAGGTGTTTGCAACCAGTTGAACTCAACGACCCCACAGAAATGGCGGGCAGCTGCTGGATATCAGTAGCACCACGCTACATGAAGCCTAGAATCTACGGCTCCAGTAGTCTTGGCTATAGATATCTGGACTTCCATTCCGTCATTGCCTTGTTCACGGGACGTGGGCTTGATTTATCTGAGTACACGGTACTGGTGGTACCCAACAAGAGAGAAACAGATGTCCGCTACATTGTTAGTGGTCACTGAGCTCTCTACCATTGTTTTGGTAGTCAAATGGCTCATTTGATGTTGCACCTTCAGTGAGTTGCCTCTGAGATGACTGTCTGTAATAGAAAAAACCATGCCATTCGTGGGTCGGGAGGATGATAGAGGATCCCACATGTTACCATGTCGATAGTACGAATTAACAACTGATTTGCAAGTTGTCTGTGTTGTTTGTCTCAGAATCGATGTGGTCCGTAGATCAACGTTTAGAGTGCCTACAAAAAGAGCGCAGAAAACACAATTTGTATTAAAATCCTAGATGGTGAATTTTTACGAGGTAAAGTGACATGGTTAGTAAGCTGTTAATGATCAAACTTCATCCAGCGCCTTCGACTGGGTGTATGGTTATTGGCATTCATCAGGTGTGCCTACTCAACGGATCTCGACTATAAGGAGCAGACAGAAACAGCCTACATAACTCGCCATTGAGGCATTAACTACAACCTTCCCCAGTTGCCACTTCTATAGCAAAATGTATGGTCGAGGTTCACCGGGTGATAGCAATGATAGCAGTGATAGCAACCACAAACCCAGTCTCATACGTCCCATAAAGTTTGATCGTTAGTCACATTCTACTTATGTTGTGACCCAAAAGGATTGTTTATTCGGGACAGCAACGCGTGGGTTATGCGTTTCAACAAGACAACAAACGAAAACACTAATTTGCATACGGTATTCGGCCCCGACCGCCACGGCTGCCACAGACGTCAACGCTCAGTTCGTTTACGTTCCCTTACGTACCAAGAGTCATTTCATGCAATGCCGCACTCCAATAATTCTTCCTGTATTTTTCCTGCAACTATTCTGGTGCCAAAATATATGCTCTGGTTCCACTACTGAATTACAGTGGTGTGAGTAGTATAGCATGATCGCTCCTACTCACTACACTTATGCCAATTTACTTTTATTCTCGATAATGCACTAAAAAATGTCATTGTTTACGCGGCCTGTCTGAATAAGTTAGTAAAGCAGTTGTGGTAAGCTCCCATTTGACGCATCATTGGACCTACTTAAGTGAAACCATGTCCTTCACGATTTAAGGACAGCAAGCTTGATTGATTAGCTGGTGATGAGGTGCATCATCCAATCAAACTTAATGGAATACAACATTCGTGGGATAGGATAAGGACCTTTGAATGACATGATCTTGGAACCCGTAGTGGCCCTAACTTTTTCAGCGCCACGGGTGATCGGTGCAGCCGGAATGATGAAAATGCATAACTTTGCATTTAGTCGTGTTAACCGGGAGTCGATGGTTTGTAGTCCAGTAGTGTCAAACGTTCAAATCAATTCGCGGCTTTTCTGCATCAACAGGCTACCTACTGAACACCAAATTTTGACGCCGCCATCATTTAATAATGGCGGGAGGTTGACAGACTGTGGATCTTCAATCACGAATAAGATGAAAACAGTTTTCAATATGGGACTTTGTGGCACATGGCTTGTCACACAGTATCAGTTGGAAAATGTACCGTTGAATTTGATACTGGAATAGCCATCGTGGAGATGATCAATGGAACACCGACGTAGAGGTTTATCTATTCAGGGAACTTTACAGGAACTGTTAATTGATCTAGTCAGTCAGGGGTTTCAGAATCTTATGAATGGAAAATATCAACCGGTTTGTCCTCATTAACCGTTTTTGTGTTTCCTTTCCTTGCAGTAAGTAAATTTGTAGTGTACGAAAATCACTTTCGAAATCTTTGCTGAGTATCGAGTAATAATGCAACCCGAATTAAATGCTCTCGTAGCTGGACATTGACCAAGCTTTCCATGATCTTCGAAGCAATCAACAATAACGTGGTCACCCTACAATTAGCAGGTTCGTCGTGTTCACTACGTACCCATCCCACACTTTGAAAAGTTTTCACTCTCAGAAAGACCTTTTAAACATATGTGCAATCGACTGCGATTCGCAACTGCGTTGACCAAGTGTAGTGAGCCATAGTTCACAACAGTTGAAGCTTCATATGATCACCAATTGCCACTGATGCTTAAAATAGGCGCTCAACATGCATTTTCACATTAAAAATTCTCTTGAATGCTATTCGAACGGACCATGGAACAGTAATGACTCTCCCTTTTTCTGTAAAAAGAATTTACCTGAAATATACCTCCATAAGCTTCGTTTGCTTACTGTTCCCTGTGGTTTCAGTTTTGAATGAAGTTCCGATCGTGGAGTCACCGATTAAAGTTGACAGACAGTTACTGTGTCTACTCTCGGGACGATCGGGCGGTGTGAGCATTACTCACAAGTGAACGTAGCGGAGCGTCCGTATATTATAACTCAGTCGCGCATATTATGGAGTCAGTAGCGCAGTGGTTAACGCGGTTGCCGGAATTCGTATCCCGGACGTGGCATGCATATACAATATTGATTAGCTCTAACAAGAATGAAACTCCAGAATAGTGCTCCTTTTCCGAAAAGACCGGCTGAAAAATCCATGAGAACGCGACAGCTGGATCGATTGAGTACCGGTCACACTAAGTCAAGTCAAGGAACCGTTTTGTGTATCCTGGAGGTGAATATTCAGAAGTTACACAACTGTTCGCGTAGACGGAATACTTGGTAAAATTATCAATTCAACTCTAAGGCCAATTTATTTGCAAGAAGTAAGCATTACTAAGAAAGGATGATGACCGCATATGTGGATCTGACATGGGATCTTGCTGGGAATGCGGATACAGATTTTGATTTAGCGAAATGAGCGGGATGATCGGAATCGGACAAAATTTCAGGGACAAGTGCTTTGCGTGCTAAAAAGTGTTGAATTACCGCCAATTCGGTGAAATTTCAACGAGGAATGCCGTTACAGTTAGATAAGTATCTCATGGATTGAAAAAGTAGTCGGAAATCTTTCGTTAGAACGCTTGAATAAGTGACCGGAGAACAGTGTAATCACAGGAGTGAAAGCATGCTTTCACAAGGCCGCTGATAGGATTATACAAGATTGAGAGTGTCTTTAGACTTGACTTCCTTCACTTTAGTAAAACACTGCTGCTGGATGTGACAACTAACTGTTGAGTGCTGAGCTACCCAGTCGAGAAGAAATCAGAGCTAAAATCTGAGCGACACTATGCAATCTCATTTCATTTAAAAACAGCACTCGTTTTATAGGGGAACAACATTGGTCAACGTGGTCACTGATCGATATTTCAGATTGATTGGCGCTGATCGATCGCAATTCGGCTTGCAGCAGCTTGTGTGTGAGTTCCGATCAGCTGAACTTCATCATTCAGGAAACTGCTCCAGTCCAATCTCATTACATCCTTTCCTTTCAAATAAGTTTGTCCATCTCTCTTTATTGATGGCTCCTCATGACCTGCGTCACAGGTCTCCCTCTCCAGAGAAATCCGCTCTCTCAATTGCACGCTGTTTCTCCTTCTCACTACATCATCTACATCAATGTCGCATGACCTATGCTCACGATCATTGACCACCACACCACGTGTCCACTGTCTCGGGTTCTCAGGGACACACTGGACCCACACCTTATCTCCTGGTTTAAAGCTTGTAAGTTTCCGAGCCCCGCGATCATAGTACATTTTTTATTGCATTCTGCGTCGTTGTAGGCCCTCCTGAACACTTGACTCGTCTAATATGTCATAGCGTAACAGTTCAGATGCCACCGGCAATTTTGTCCGCGTCCTTCTCCCAAACATTCGCTGCGTTATGTTGTATCCAATGATCTCATTCGGCATGTTTCTTCCTTCTAAAAGCAGTTGATATGGGTCTTCCCTTGACAATTAGGCAAACTGGAGTCGTTTTTGGCAGTCTTAACTGCAACTTCGACCTTCCCGTTTGACTGGCTGTGGTATATACTGCTTGTTCGATGTTCAAACTGCCATTTATTTGTAAACGTCTTAGAATTACGCTCACAGAAACTGAGGACCATTATCAGAGAAAAACACCTCCGGTATTCCATAGCGAGCGAAGTGAGCACGCAGTTTGTTGACGACTGCACCTCCGGTGGTACTGCTTAGCCAATCGATTTCAAAATAGTCCGAGAAATAGTCCACCGTGACCAGGTACTGTTTCCCGCCGTGTGTGAATAAATCGGCCGCAACTAGTTGCCAGGGTCTTTCCGGAAGTTCTCTCAGCAGCATCGTTTCCTTCACTTGACTTGAATCGTGCCTTCTGCAAATTTCACACTTCGTTATGTAATCCTTTATCTTACTGGACATGCCTGGCCAAAAGTAAAGTTCCTTTGCTCTCCGAACACAGCTGTTCACCCCAGCATGTGCCACATGGACTTGTTCAATGAACTGCTGCAAATCCCTGGGAATGACTATCCCCTTTCTTCTAACGATTAGTCCCTCTTCTTTGATAAACTGATAGCGGTCCTTAAAAAACATTATCAGTATTTCGGGCATATATTTCTTATCCTGCAGCCAACCATAGTTTATAATACGAGTCGGAGTTCTAGGTACTTAGTCATTTTCCGTAGCGTCCTTCACCTTCTCCATCCTGTCCATCTGTACCATCCTGTAATACACTGATGCAGTTATGTCGAACTCAGAAACATCCGTCGAAGCACCGGGTATGTAAGCACCGTCTCCTACCCTTCTTCAACTTGACAGTCTACATTTGTGGAACTCTAATAATCCCGGTGCTCTACAACTTGCCATTGACATTATCAAAAGCTGGTCAGCCGTGACACACGAAAGTGAGACTATAATTGTCTTTACAATACACAATTTCAAAACCATGATCGAACTCGCGAAAAACAATCAACAGAAGCATACAGACATATGACTGTCGCTCGAATCGTTTTTGGCACCTCATCACAAGATGGTTTCAACACTCCCTCAGAAGGATATAAAGGATGTTCCCACAAGTAAGCAAACAAAACTTTGGATTGTTGTGGTATGTACATGGTCGCAATGCCAATCTTGGCGTCCAAAAATAACCGGTACCAAGGACAACATATCTGACTAATCAACGCGGACCCAACCAGCATCATTCATTCGCATGTTAAACTATGATTACATTAATCTGATGAAAAGGAATGCCGGTGCAGAATTGTTGTGCCTTCTTTCACCGCTGTTCCGGGTTTCCTTTTATGCTTATTCCGGTGACTATACCCATCTGATTATTCCCCAATAGTATATATCGGCCGCCCAATTTCACCATATTTTAATCGATTTGTATACCATTCTGTTTATCCGTCCGTTGGCAAGCGCACCTGCATTGAAACCGGCGTGAACGGCATTTTTGAACAGGCTCCTCAGTTAGACACCATAATCTGTTTCAAACTCGTTCGACTTATTTATCTTAAAGTTCCTTATGGCATGCTGTGAGTTGCACATACCGTGGTAAGTATTGGAATTTTCATAACGAGAAGTCTAAAAATGTAACCAAAGTACAATATGCCATTTTCTCGGGAGACTATATTGCTGCTAGTTTAACATGCAAGTGTGGGATGTTGTTTATTGTTGCGTCAAACCACATTACAGCTGCGTTGATCCACACTCGTCATCCTTAGTGTCTACTACCTCCTGGAAGGTAGGACAAACCTAAATTGGGTTTTGTGTGACTTTTGCCTCGATGTCGAAAGTTGAAACCATCAAAGCGATTTCACACAATTTAATGCTGCGACCGGTTCTGTAGGGCAACCCGGTGGCTTTGTGACCGCCAGTGGACGACAACAAACTTTTATGTGCCCATAATCAATTATTGAAGCGATGTACTTCTTGTAATTGTCCGTTTCCTTTCATACATTATTTTAGGGCACAATTGTGTTCTCGTTTACGCGAAATCTAGCTAATCTCGTTGGTTTCTGTTGTTCCTGTTCCATACTGAGAATCCGAAGTGTCACCACACATTTTCCTAACTAGTTTCCAGACTGATCAACAGACGTCCGCAGTGCAATAAAAAGTATGCACTGGCTTAATCTGAGATAGCTGAACTCCTAACGTTGAACTCGTGTATCAATCGTTGGCTAATTCCAAAGATGGTGATCGTAGTGTGTAGCGTTTAAAATGAGTTCGACCAGCATATACCATTAATGATAAAGATTGTGCCCAATCAACGAGTAGGTGATCTACAGGTGATACAGTAAAATTCTTCATGTATCATACCCTACATAAACTGTATAATGATACTTCAGTTGAAAGCTACGTCTACTTAAGGAGTATGACATGTCACAGGGTGGGAAAATGAACAACTGAACATTCATGTGCCTTTTCTAGAAAGCGTGTGAACTCCTTACATACTTCTGAATGTTGTAAGTTCTGAGTGTTGTACGCTTTCAATGCTCGCCAGTTTCCGCCGTACCACTTACTAACCGAAGTCGCCGTCCAAATGATGACAGATTGTCAAAGAGTGGCGGGAAGAGAGCATATAGTTCTCAAAACAACTGTGGGTGCACGTCCACTCCAAAATGTTGTCTGTGTGTCGCTGACGGAATCGCACCACTAACATGTGATCACTGGCCTGTATGGTCATGACGATTGGTAAACCTATATTGGCAACAATGAGACTAATGGCGTTCGATACTAACAGTCTTGTTAACGTATTCAGATGTTACGTATGGACGATGAGAGCTGAAGGATGGCTCGCGGTCACATAATCCGCCTCTTTATTAAGCAAACTTTGCTCAGAAATAGTTTGCGTTCTTGAATTGCATTTGTGTAAACCGTCACGTTTGATTGCATAATGTGTTGCCCCCACGAAACTATCTCTTCGATCGAACGTAGGGGCCACTGTAGATCTACACTCGGTCCATTTACATGAGCTTGCGATTAACCGAGGAAGCAAATACTTGTTGAATGTCGGGTCAGTTTGCTGGATTCGAACCAGCGCATGTATATGTAGCCAGCGATTTGTCGTATGTACTGTGAAAGTAAAGAGCCGCATAGACGAGCAGATTTGGTGCTAAGAAAACACCATAGTTAATTAATAACAGGCAAATCAGTACACCTTAGCTAAAACATTGTTTAAAATTCAAGTTGAACATCACCCACAATTGATCGCAGCTGTCGCATTCCCATAGACTTTCCAGTCGGCCCCTTTCGAAAAGAAGCACTAGACTCGAGTTTCGCTCTCATTAGAGCTCGTCAGTAGTGCATATCCTTGCCACTGCCGGGAAATTTATGGACTCCGGGCACTTCTTGACCGGTGGCCACCTGAATGGTTGCAGAATCATCCATCATCATGGATCACACAGGGCTCGGTCTGTCAAACGTCAAAAACTGACGTAGGAAGACTGTTATAAACACATTTGTTTCACTGACAAGCCATTCAAAGAACACTGGAATACGAACGCCCAACGCATCCACTGCTATTAAGATGAATAAGTCGTACCGTTTGAAACATGTTCCATACGTAGCATCTATTCACAGAAATTTCGAATAACGATTATATAACACACGACGTTTGTTCGTCGTGAACATAAAATCAGTCAATTGGTTACGAGCATCGAAAATTATACGACGGAAACCTCTCAGTTTCAGTCGACTCCGCAACTTCATCAGATAACTAGAAGCGTTCCGTTTCGCAACAAACCTTCTGCGCACATTTACAACATCCTTTTGCAGTTACGAACAAGTCTATTTTTCACCGTATATAGTCGGATACATTGAAGGTAGACGTCTTGTTCGACAGCCACGACTCGACTCTCGACAGATCATCAATGGCCAGGCGATGTTGACTTGACTTGAGCCGTCTCGTGACATGAACCACCGGATGGTGTGAAGCAACACAGCCTATGATAATCCAAACGGACCGTCACCCAAGCGTCTAAAACTGACGGACGCACATCCCGTCTGTCCGAAACATTTCCGTCTTAAACTTTGCGTCCAAGAGACAGGTGTTGTAAACGCGTCATGCCACCTGTATGCCTCACACTCATGTTAAGACCCAAGCTGATCGCGTCTTTATCGACCAACAGCGCATTCATCCACGCACTTATGAATGACGCTACCACATGTCAGAATGTACCATGTAATTCTGAGTCACCTGTTAGCTGTTAATGCCCGTCTAACTTGATGGTGATTGCGCCAGAGTAGGAACACAACACTGGCGTCGCGTGCATGCTTAAGTCATCGGCAGTTGAACACTGTGGAGTGTTCAGTGGAAAAACAGACAGTCTTGACATCAGCAAGATACAACGTTCCTTTCCGACACCGTCGACAACTTCCCAATGTGTTATCGTTGTGGCAGTAGCCGGCATAAGGCAGACTGTCAGACATGTCCGGCTCATAAACTTGACTGCAGGAGCTGCGGTAAACGAGGACATTTTGCTCGATGCTGCAGATCCCGTCAAGTAACGCAAGTGAGTCAAGATACTCCTGGTGATGACTCGCCATCAATATTGACAGAACACATTTACTCAGTAAATAATTCTACTTACACTGTGAAACAAAAGCAGGGGTTTCCGGAGCCCAAGCTCCCTTCACCGGACATTCGAACGGTGGCTATTTGTGCACACCGCCGTAGAACAACTATTGATATGGAACTGGATTCTGCTTCTCCGATAACAATAATTTCTTCAAGTTTCTATTATAGAAATTTAAGTGATTTGTCTTTAGATACCTCGGCCCACAGGTTTAATAGTCAATCAGATGCATGTGTTCATATTCGAGGTTTTCATTATGGTGGATCTATACCTCGAATCAACATCGGCAACTGTTGCCATATATGTGACTTCTTCGAACAACCGAGCTCTATTTGGTTGTAATACAATGGTGGATAGGAAGGTAACACCTTCTGTCGGTAGTGTGAGGGGTATGACGATCAGCACATCGGTCCTGAGAAATACATAACCCAACTCCATCAAGAAGCTTTTGACCGAATACCACTTGCTGCCCACCGGATACGCCTCAAAGAAGGAGCACAACCATTTTCTGTAATACAACCATGCAAAGTGAGAATCAGTGACTGCTGTCATAGAGGAAATGGTTTCGAATGACTTGATCGAACAAATCGTTGGTTCCGGAATGGGTTCACCTCATGGTCACGGTGCTAAAAAGGGACGGTACAGTGCGAATATGCAATGACTTGAAGACGCTAAATAGTCAAATTGTGGATGGATAAATTCATAATTTCAACGGCCGATGAGCTACTGGTCAAGATGAGTGGCGTTTTATTGTCCTCAAAGTTGGATTTAAGAAATCCATTCCTGCACATACCAATAACACCAGAATCCAGACACCTCACAACCATACTAACAGCTGTAACAATTATAATAACAAATATTTTTGATAGTCGCATTCACTTGTACACTTTTGATGATTTTGGTTTTTACCTACTTTTGTTTTAGTCAAGCCATCCTTTTGTAATATCCGTCCCGGGGCTAAAAACACAACTCGCTCCGTGCCTCGCTAGCTTGACGTGCTTCTCTATTTTCCAGGGTCGATACTAATACACGAGGGTCAACGCGCTGAATCTTTGTTTTCATTGTCGATCGGTTTTCGATAGTGAGTACAGACTGGGTATTATTCTGTTGGACTAGTTCCAACACATCCAATAGGTTTTTTCAGCACAAAGTTTCGACGATGGGCCTTAGATCAGAACCAGCTGCTTGGCAAAAGTTCATGAACCACTCGCTAGCTGATCTTTCCCGGACAAGTGAGCTTATATGGACGACATTTGTGTATTTGGCTCCACTAAGTGAAGAGCACGACTCTCGTTTACATGCGGTGTTACGACGGCTGGATAAACTTGATCTTCGATTAAACCTTGCAAATCTGATTCCCCAAAGTTAACTTTTGGGACACACCATATCTACTGATGGGATCCGACCAAACGTTGAAAACACTCGAGCCATTACAGAGACTCCTGTTCCAAAGAATGCACCGGAAATTAACCACTTCTTAGGTATGTGTTCATATAATGTACGTTGTCAGCCAAACTGTCACTTTAGCGGAACTACTGCGTACGTTGACGAAGGAGAAGAACCTCTTTTGAATGAAAATCAGCACAACAGTCCGCGTTCGGTGAGATAAAAAGACGCATTGTGTCCACTCCTGTTATGGCCATTTTCGACGAGAGATGCCCTACGTTCGTTTCTACAGACGCTTCAAATATTGGCTTGGGGGCGATCCTATCACAGATGCAGAATGGTCAGGAAAAAGTGATCGCATATGCTTCCCGGAAGCTTTCACCTGCAGAAGTGTCGTATTCAGCTGGCGAAAAGGAAGTCCTCGCCTGCGTTTGGGCTTGTAAAAAGTGGTACCTTTCTCATTCGGACGTTGTTCACACTTCGCACAGATCGTGCTGCACTGACAACCCTACTAAGCAGAGGAGCGAACCAACTCAAACCGCTGGGAATAGACCGCGGTCTCGTGGACGATTTCTACGCCTCAAGTTCAGTGACGTGCAGTGACTACTACCGTGGGTGTTAGCGGACAAGACATGCCTCGCATGATCTACCTCTCCGGTGAGCTTCCGTTATGATTTTGAAGTAGCATTTATTCAACATTATGCTGAATGTGACGAACAGTACGTCGTCGTGGGGGGTTTGGTAACCGAATATTGACGGTATGTAAAATGGATGTGAATGCATGAGAAATGTCATTCGTCCGGTGGTGGACAAAAGGACGGTGTAACAAGTCCCTAGGAGAACTGTGATCCGTGGGTCCAGGTCCCTGCAACTTACGTGCAGGTCATGAGGAATTCCGTTGATACGTCGGGCATTACGAACGCTGCCCATCTACTTGCTGAGATAATCCTCTGCTTATGCACAGTCAATCCTCGATTCACGGCCTTATATCAATTATAGGTGATTTTTTTTAAATGAGTACCTCAGTGTGTAGTAAAAGCGCGAAGGGGACTGGTGAAAATCAGGCAACAGCGACGAAACTACGTACAGAACGTCGCCGAACTTGGGGCATGGCAACAAAACTCGGCGTCCGAACTAAAGGTCTTACCTAACAGACACGTCTTCTAACCGGGTCGGGCGAGCGGACAGGCACACCACGCCACCTAAACCAAAACTGACGGAGCTGACACGGGGGCTTACGCGAATTTTAGGTCAAGTCGCCCAGTCCCATCGTCACGGTGGTTTGGCCACCACAGCCGACGATCGATGACACCTAGTTGTTCCCACACGTCTATGTAAACCTTTCAACGCTTGAAAAGCAATGCTGGACTGGAAATCAGCATGCGCCGCTGAGTGCAAATGGTCAAGGCAAAAATGCGACATGACCCTAACGGATTGTGTCGTCACGATGATTTTTTCCGCCAAATGATTTTTCAGGATGAAGCAGCTTTGTAAAGAACAAAGCACCCCGATCAAGGCAACGTTTTTGAACGGGTTAGTCTCGTTAACGCAACAAGTTGCTTTCATCACGGCACCCACATATGGATAATATGGTGAAGTAAGACACGTTAACAGAAAGTGGAACGACACGGCACAAGTACAACAACACTGGGAGAACACGACGTGCCTCCGATTGCGTGGGAATTTTGTTGGCTTTCGATCATTCTTCGAATAATTTGGAAATTTGTGTCGTTCATGAATGTCGGTATTT